>CM076572.1:1082522932-1082829305 GCA_034641835.2 Pinus albicaulis | reverse complement strand
GGCTCATGGTATTGTTTTGGCTCATGGTATTAAAAAAGGGGCCTGTGATATTGAAGGCTCATGGTATTTTTTTGGCTCATGGTATTGAAAAAGGGGCCTGTGGTATTGAAGGCTCATGGTATTGACAAAGGGGCCCGTGGTATTGAAAAAGGATAAACCTATATAAGGAGAAGAAATTCATTGTGCAAATCATGAGTGTGGGAGCAAGATGTCTGAGCTTGAATGAATACTTCTCTGTGAAGTATATCTGTATGGAAAGGGTAATGGTTTGAATGATAGATCTATATCTGAATTGTACTTGTATCTGCTAGATCTGTTTATGGAATGCTTAGATCTGAAATGAGGCGAACATCTGTCTGAAGTAAAGGGTTGAATCTGAACTGAATATCTGATCTGAAGAAGTATGTAGCTCTGTAATGGTTGAAGATCCATACGCTAGTTAGCCGCAGAGGAAGCGTGTATATACGTGGCTTCGCTGAAGAAAAAGTGCGTATGCGCAGTGAAGTTTGTACAGATGTATACGCTGGTTGATGTGGAAGGAAGCGCATATATACGCGACATCAGTGAAAGGAAAGCGCGTATGCAAACTAGGGTTTGCTGAAGTATGGGGTATGAAATGTTTGATCTGATCTGCTGTGTATTAGCTATCTGTTGTTGATGTTTAACTGTGCTTGAATGTATGGAAAGGGTTCGGTCTGGAAATATGATGAATTGTGGCCTGCAAGTGGTGTTCTATTGAAGTTGTTGGATCCGGTGTGAAAATTGATGAAACGTGGTCCAAGGTGGTGCTGAGGGTTGTAGCCTTCAGTTAGGGGGTCGTAGCTCCCTTCCAGGTGAGGCTGGTAAACGAGATCGAGGGGTCGTAGCTCCCTTCCAGGTGAGGCTGGTAAACGAGATCAGGGGGTCGTAGCTCCCTTCCAGGAGAGGCTGGTAAACGAGTCAGGGGGTCGTAGCTCCCTTCCAGGAGAGGCTGGTAAACGAGCGCAGGTGGGTGCCTGCGTGCTGGTAGGAGTCTGCACCAGCACATATGTTGTAAGATGTTTTCTCTATAATAATATATTGAAGGCTGAGCAACTGCAGCGGTGGTTTTCTCCCGACTTGGGTTTCCACCTAAAAATCCTGGTGCTCATGTGTGATGCTTTGTGTGATGGTTTATTCTGTTCTTACTGCACATGTTTACTGTTTATAGAACATCTAATGAATGAATGATGGAATGATATAAGTGAAGAACTAATGGCATAATTATATCTCTGTGTATACGCGAGTTTTATGAAGGATATCCGCGTGTATACGCTAGTTGGCTTCAGCAAAGTAGCGTATGGGTTTTAGAGCATGAAAAAGTAAAAAATTTTAGTTTTCCCTAAATACTGATTCACCCCCCCCTCTCAGTATTTTTCCCAACAATTGGTATCAGAGCAGGTCCTTCTGCAGAAGCTTGATCGCTTGAAGGAGATCCATCGCAATGGGAAAGAAGCAAAAGAAGAAGGTTACTCAAAGAAAGAAGATGCCTCAGAAATCATGTATAGCAGAAATTGAAGAAGATAAATCAGGTATTGATAGTTGTTCTTGTGATTCACTTTCTGGTGCATGCAATGATGAAGATAGTGTAAGTAAAGTTTTGGATCTAGAGGAAGCTATCAAGAAAATTGAAGATCAACGAAGATCAATTTCTAAAAGCGAAGCTTTGTACAAAGGGATGAAAGAACAAATGGAAATACTGAATGGACGGACAGACAAGTACCAAAGATTTCATGCTTATGCATCTGCTCGAATTAAAAGACTAGAAGTAGAAGTCAACGATCTAAATGCAGATCTCGAAGAATCAAACAAGAAGAATGCAAGACTTGAAGCAGAAATCGTCTCTCTCAAAGAATATCTGGAAGACTCGAATAAGAAGAATGAAGAACTTGAGGCTGAAATCATTTCTCTCAAAAGGGATCCAGAAATATCAAATAAGAAGAATGAAGGACTTGAAGCAGAAATCATCTCTCTGAAAGCAAATCTCGAAGCATCGAATAAGAAGAATGAAGAACTCTTACAAACTGTTGAAGAACAAGAATATGGAAGAAGGAAAGAAGAAAGCATGACAAAGCAATGTCAAGCCTTGGAGGTTGAGGTAAACATTCTCAAAGGTAAATTAGAAGAAAAGGTAAAAATTTTGAGGTTTCAAGACAGTACTAATATTTTGGACAATATTCTGAGTAATCAAAGGTCTCCTGCTATCAAACTTGGTCTTGGTTTCCATGAAACTGTTAAAGGAGAATCTAGCTCACAAGGAAGTGCTAAAAATTCAGATGAAGTCAATGCAAAACCCGAAGTTTTGAAAGATACAAAATATCGACCAACAATCATGAATTCTCAAAGGAACTCATTCAAGAACGTTGAATGTTTTAAATGTCATAATTATGGGCATGTTGTAGCAAATTGCAGAAGCAGAACAATTCAGCCACAAACAAACAGGTTCTACTCAGAAAGGTACTCTAGTAGCTTCAAGGGATATTGTTTTTCATGTAACATGTATGGACATAAAGCAGCTGATTGCAAAAGGAGGAAGATTAGAAATACTCATTATGATTCTTATGCTTATTTTTCTGGACATATGAGATGTTATGCTTGTAACAAGTATGGACATGTAGAAAAAGAATGCAGGATGAATAGATCTGGGAAAGTGGACAATCTCCAGCACAGAATTAAAAAGTTCAAGAAAATTTGGAGAAAGAAGGAGGACCGATCAGAAACGTAGGGAATTCTGACCCTACTGCAGTCATCCGCCTCTGAAGCTTACTTCTCTGTTTGACTGCAGGAATGATGTGGGATACATTATGAGTTTTAGTAATTTATCGTCACAGGGGGAGCAATGTATGATGTCTCTCATGGTTGATTTGATCATTCTGGTTATATGTATTTCTGACAGAGCATCTGATAAGAAGAATACAGGTACAGGAAGTAAAATTTCAGGGGAAGATGAAGGAAAGTAAATGATTCAATGTGTCACTTTCCATACGCGGGTTCGTTGAATAAAAGTCGCGTATACACGCGAGTTTCAGCAGACACAGTCGCGTATGCATTGATGATAAGAGAATTGGGATGACAGCTGAAGATCTAGAGCAAAGGTCCAGGGGGAGCCTCAGTCTGACTGCTGATGATTGCACTGTTAGCATTATTCTGGTTATATTCATGATAATGAAATGGTACATGGTTTCTTGTGTTGAATATTATGGATGAGGCCTGGTTGCTTTATGATGAAGAGCATTCGTTGCTGAGATGAAAGTCTTATAATTCATAGATGAGGACAAATCATGCAGAGATTGTTGCTAATAACTTACTGTTGAAGGTGTTTCAGATTGCACAAGTTAAGGAAGAGCACTGGTTTAGGGGGAGTAGCAGGTTGATGATTGCATTGTTGGCAATATGATTGCTTATTCTTTGGTCTTTATGATACTCATGATCAAATGATGATGACTTGGTACATGGTTTATTATGATGAGATTTTGAGCCCGGTTTCCGATAGTATCTTTGTGCTCACACATGGATGAGTTGGATGCTTGGATTCGTAAATAAGAATAGATCATGCATGGTTTTGTTACTATGGTTGAGATCTTTTGCCTACATATGTTACTTCATGTTAAATCTCAATAACTTGATGATATTGGACCATTGATGATTGCTTGACACATATTTGAAGATGTTTGTTCTCGGTATGATAATCTCTCTGGAAAGATTGTATTGATGTCAGCAAAGAACTGGAGGCTTGGTTAATGTGCTTATGCTACAACCGGTGGATGTCGCTTGAAGACACAAACTACACTGTTCTATCTATCTGTATTCCAGGGAAGCATTCAAAGACCTCAGAAAGAAGCTGAACACTGTCTTTGCCTTACAGAAGATCAAATCTGCATAAAGTTAGAAGATGGCATTGGATACACGGGTTTCCTGAAACACAGTCGCGTATATACGCAAGTTCCTGCACAGAAAACCACGTATGTCTGATTGATGACAATTTTCTGGTTGGAGTCAGCTCTCTTCAGCACAGCTGCATTGTTGTTTGGTATCTCTGATACTGTTTGGTATCTCTGGTGGTGTTCTAGTTCTCATAATTCCATTTCTAATGTTTTGATAAATATGCCTTGATGATTTGTTGGTGAAAGTGTTCAGGATGCACAAACTAAGGGGGAGCCTTAGTCATATGAAAAGGATGTATGGATGCACAAATTCAGGGGGAGCATTAGCTTTGCTGAGTATAATGCATTATGATGGTTCTGTTATATGATCTCTCTTGAGGTCTTCTTGGTATTGGTTATGAAAAATCATATTTGTATTTTTGATGAAAAGGTCATGTGGAGACCCATGATGTAAATTGTACCTCTCATATATATAAGGACTTTAATAAATATTGTAAACCCACTTGGTTGGGTAGCTTTAGTCAAATTTTGTAAACCCAATTTGGTTGGGTAGCCGAGTTAAAATGTGTAAACCTACTTGGTTTGGGTACTTGAGTTGATGCTCTGTTTGTTATGTAACCAGTGTAACCACTTGGTTGGATAATTGATGTAAGTATGAGTCATTGGTGATAGGAAAGTCATAGAGTCATGTACTTCATTGAAAATATGTTTGAAGATTCAGCATGAACTCAGGGGGAGCTTGGTCACTTCAGTTTACATCAGATCTGCAGAACGCTTCTTCTACATGTGGAGAACAGGGGGAGAGTGTGTTGGTTTTGATCCGCCCTTTGCCCTTGATGTCAAAGGGGGAGAGGGACATGGTGTTTGAATGAAGAGAAAGAATGATGTCAAAAATGGAGAGAATGACATGGTGCCATTGTATTCTTAATATACCTATCTGCTGTAGTAACCAAACACCATCGTGGTTGCCATCAAGTCCAAAGGGGAAGATTGTTGGCAATATGATGCAGAGTGTTGTCCTTGATGGCAACCCACTAAATGAAGATGAAGACATGAGATAGTTGACATGTGTTGTCCTCGATGGCAAACCACCTGATGAAGTTTGTCTTGACCTAATGAACTTGGTAAATGATGTAAATCTGATATGAAATGATGTTTGTTAGCAATATGATGCTGAGTGTTGTCCTGGAATGGAAACCCACCTGATGAAGATGATGGCAACTTACTTGATGAAGTTGTGCTTTGATGAACCTGTTTAAAGATGAAAATCTGATGTATCTATAGAGAGTACAGAAGGTAATGAAGAAAGGAATTCAATATGTGCTAGATCTATGATGAAAAGAGTATGTCTCAAGGAATACGTGGATTTGACTAGGAGAAGTCACGTATGCACACGGTAAAGTACGTGCCAAGTCGCGTATGGGAAAAAGCGCTCATAAAGTGCAAAACCAGGGGTAACCACCATGGTATTGACCCATTGTATTGGGTAATGATTCGTCTAAATGACCCCGTCCAGGAATACCATCGGAATTTACCATCGGAATTAATGAAGTTTTGGGCTCATGGTATTGTTTTGGCTCATGGTATTGCTTTGGCCCGTGGTATTGAAAAAGGATAAACCTATATAAGGAGAAGAAATTCATTGTGCAAATCATAAGTGTGGGAGCAAGATGTCTAAGCTTGAATGAATACTTCTCTGTGAAGTATATATGTATGGAAAGGATAAAGGTTTGATGATAGATCTGAATCTATGATGCACTTATGAAGAGATGATGAAGCCAGATTTCTAGATCTAAAATGTATCTGTATCTGCTAGATTTGTTTATGGAAGGCTTAGATCTGAGATGAGGCGAACATCTGTCTCAAGTATAAGGGTAAATATGAACTGAATATCTGATCTGAAAAAGTATGCTACTCTATAATGGTTGAAGATCTATACGCTAGTTTGCTGAAGAGGAAGCGTGTATATACGCAGCTTCGCCGAAGAAAAAGCGCGTATGCGCAACGAAATTGGCTTTGTAATTTATACAGAAGTATATGCTGGTTTATTTGAACGAAAGCGCGTATATACGCGACATCAGAGAAAGGAAAGCGTGTATGCAAACTAGGGTTTGCTCGCGTGTAAGGGAAATGTCCGATCTAATCTCGTGTTTTAGCCTATCTGTTGGTGATGTATGTTTGTGCTTAAAAAGTATGGAAAGGGTCCAGTCTGAAAATATGATGAAATGTGGCTTGCAAGTGGTGTTCTATTGAAGTAGTAGGATCCAGTGTGAAAATTGATGAAACATGGTCCAAGGTGGTGCTGAAGGTTGTAGCTTTCAGGTAGGGGGTTGTAGCTCCCTTCCAGGTGAGGCTGGTAAACGAGATCGGGGGGTCGTAGCTCCCTTCCAGGAGAGGCTGGTAAACGAGTCAGGGGGTTGGAGCTCCCTTCCAGGAGAGGCTGGTAAACGAGCCAGTGGGTGCCTCGCGTGTCGGTAGGAGTCTCGCACCAAAGACATATGTTGTAAGATGTTTTCTCTATAATAAAATATTGAAGGCCGAGCAACTACGCATTGTCCTCCGACTTGTCACCTTTAAAACTCGGTGTTCATGTGTGATGCTTTGTGTGATGGTTTATTCTATTTTTACTACACATGTTTACTACTAACTTAACATCAGATGAATGAATATTGCAAAGAACCAAGTTAATAAATATCTGCATATTTAGATCTCTGCTAATACGCGATTTGTATGAAGGATATCCGCGTGTATACGTGAGTTTACTAAAGGAAAGTAGCGTATGGGTTTTAGAGAGTGAAAAGGTAAAAAGTTTTGAATATGCAGTAAATACTGATTCACCCCCCCCCCTCTCAGTATTTTTCCCAACACCGTGGTGAATATCACGATAAAACACTACAGCCCGTGCCACCTTGCTCAAAAATCTCCTAAACGGTCCTGGAACCCCAATAACATATCTCTGTAAGCGGAGCGGAATGTCATCTATGGTAGTCTCTGGAATATCTAAATTCAACCACTCCAGATGATTCTCCAGGTCAGCAAGGACCTCTGTTGTCTGATCCTGTGGTGGTGGTGCTGTTGTAGCTGGCTTCCTGTCAAAAGGACGGAGAGTAGCTGGTCGACGTGGACCTACATTTGCATTTTAAATTTTTGTCATCAGTTTTGGACGATTCAAGAAACAAAATAAAAATTAGAATTTAGAACATGTCAAAATGTTTCTTACCTCACTCATCCCACTGTGTCCCTAGAGGAAGAGACATCTCTCGATCACTGCAAAAATCTATCACAGCATAAGGGAAATCTTCTATCATGAAGATTTGATTCTCCAACCAATGGAAATAGGCTAGAGTAAAATGAACAACCTCGTTGCCTTCACTGTGATGGGCCATTAATGCAACCCATTGAACCATTTGAGGCTCTTTTACTCTACCATGATCAACTGAAATAAGTTGTGGGGTCAGTAAAGGAATCCTCTCTAGAGAAAATGTAACCGTGATCACTCCATATTCGAAGTTTTTCAACTTTTCATTTTTCGCTCTAGTCAGTTGGCCTTTGACATTGGCCAACACTGCCTCACACCAATTGAAAATGGTGCCTCTAAAGCAGTCAATGGCAGTTTGCATTTGGGATCTTGTAGCGACATGTGGAGCTGCACTCCCACACAACCTGGTTACCATAAATGAAACCACTTTAAGCTCAGGATGAATAATGGTTTTTATGTTAATGCGTTTATCCTTGGGGTCTGCTTCTTCATTGCAAAATTCTTCCTGAAGGCTAGCGACAGACTGGCCACCTGCCCTAGCCCAAAACAAAGAGAGTGGCTCGCCCCTCTTTGATAAACCAGTGAGAAATTATATATCTTCCAACTCAATTTCGAGCCGGTGACCTCCAATGATAAAGCATTGTTCCTGGATATCCCATTTGTTTACTAGCCAGGTAAGTAGATCCACTTGAGCCCTCATACCTTGAATGGACCAAAATTTGTACAAACCGCAGTATCTTAAAACACGTAATGTAGGTGGATGTAACATGGCCGCATCATCAACTTCTTCATGCTCACGTTCTCTCCACTCAAGCATTGTAAATATCCTGCAATGGACAAATTGAAAGATCAAAAACAATTTGAATGGGAAAATTTGGTTTAAATTGGGAGATTTGTTCTTTTCTTTTTTTTTACGGTGCCTCCACACTTTTCACATAAAAACAGTACATGGATCCGCACATGTCTTATGTGTAAGGTGCGAGACCACAACAATTTTCCCTTTGTAAAATTGTCGGGGTCCACAAGTTTCATGTGTTTTACCTGCGGACCCCTGTGAGCGAATTTTTGAACCTATTTTCCTCCTTAAAAATCAATCTAAGCCCTAAATTAAGAAAGTAAATAGAAAAAAACGAAGGTAAGGATGATGTGGATTACTTGGAACTGACGGTTTTCGATTCTGATGGGCGAATCTTCCGCAATATCCTCTGGAACATTTTTTACCAAAAGCTCTCAATTTTCACTATGAAATCAAATGGTAAAAATGATTTAGAAAAACTCCTTTTTATAAGATTTTTTTCAATAAATAAAATATAATTTTGTTTATTTTTCACTTTGAAAAGTGGTTTTCCAAATTATTTTTATTAATCATAAATAGGTATGTTTAATTTTTGAGTTTTTGTGCAGAATACAGGATTTTTTGGCTGAAATGGTCTTTTGGGCAAAGGAGTATACTTTTTATCACTTTTTCGAACTCGGTAAAAATTATGAAAAAGAAAATGAGTACATTTTTATCACTTTTTCAAAATTGTTAAAACTTACAGAAAAAGTGAAACTACTGAGTACACTTTTATCACTTTTTTGGACTCTTAAAAATTACGAAAAAGCAAAACCATGGAGTTCTCTTTTAAGCCCTTTTCAATCTCTCTAAAGTTGAAAAGATTGCCGAGTACTTGACTATTCGAACTCGTTAAAGGAAATGAACAATCATCCCTTCAGTATAAGTTTACCCCTTTTTCGGACTGAAATGGACTATTTACGAAAAAGGTATACGTTGACTAATCATGGTCAATAGAGTTCTCTCCTGTATTGTTTTATCCTTTTTCGGGCTTGAGAGACTAAATTTATGAAAAAGTACACCCATGGAGTTTCCTTCAGTTTTTCTTTTGACTCCCTAAAATTGAAAAACACCGAGTTTCTCTTATACTAGACTCGTTAAAATTTGATTACAAACAAGAACAAACCACTCCTTCTCAGGGTTCCATTTTAAACTAAGTTGGGCTCATCCGAAGGATGAGCTTATATAACAAGCAAATGTTATCCTCCTCAAGTTTGTCAAAAATATAAGAGGTAATTGCCAGAAATGGTGGGGGAAAAGAGAGAAAACGAATCCATTTGTCACACCTTGTTTAAAAACTAGTTTACCACTCTTGAACACGACACTTTTTGTCACACTTCTACCTGGGTTGGGAAAATCCTTTGCCTATCAGTTAATCAAACCATATTGAAAGTCTTCGTCCAGTTTTTGGGTATTAGCTTAGGTCAATTGTCACCAAACCATCTACAGTGTCGTTATGTGTTCAAGAGGATAGTTCAAATAAACCATTCATTTGCAAACATATGTCTCCATTTATGTTGACCATCCCTGAGTCAGTCCTTGCAAAATATTTCTACAAAACTTGATCTAATGGTTTCATGTCATGGGCTTTTCTACGATGGATCACTTTCTATTGACAACAGCTTATCATCTAGGAATTTTATCTAGAATCCTTCAGTACCTTGGAATCTTCATGCCTTAATGGAAAGTTTCTCGCCTTCGACGACAGGTTGCATCATTGACCTTCGATCGAACGATTCCGTGAAATGTTTGACTTCAGATCATTTATTCAAATTTCATGGATTGTACTGAGTACTTTGAGAGCCATTGTCATTAATGTTGGTTTCTCTCACACCTTTTAACAGTTCGCATAATTGACTGGTAATCAAGTGGTTTCTACCATGTTCAACATCGACACAATCAATCACATGGATAGAATCGTACTAGTTCGGGTAGCAGAAATCAAGACCCTAGATCTAGTTTCCACCATCCAGGCTGCGAGGAGTTTTATTATTCATTATGCAGTAGACTATTCATAACAGATGGCTGCACCCATACTATGTCTACATTATTGATGTGATAGTAAAATCATTTCTACATCAAAACAAGTTTTAGTTAGTGTTTGATCTGAGTATGGGAATGCCTACCTTAGCGATGATATATATATGTGTGTGTGTGTGTGTGTGTGTGTTTCATTGAATTTTTTTACAGGATTCTTACTGGGCTGTCCATAAGCTAATCCTCGAAATGATAAAGCACATCACTCTTCGAATGGTCTCAGACTTTGCACTTTAGGGGGCAATCTGTTACACTAAAATTGTCACCATGACATTTTACTCTTGTATGGGTTCATCATTACTCATACAATACTCCCTTATAAGTCTACAAACATCAAGTTCCTAAAACCAAGCCTTGAAATTGAGAGAAAATCTTATAAAAGTCATAAAAATACTTGTACCGCACTTTCTCTTAGTATTACCTGTGGTGCCACATTTGTTTGTTGTAGAACATGCGAAACCGACCGCACTTTTTCTTCATTCAAGGTGTGGATTCCTGTAAAAGGTAAAATGAAGGCGGAAGTAAAATTTGGAAGCCTAGCTAGTTGAATCTGGAAGCTTCTGGAAGCAATTATTTGGTGGAAAGTTCTCTCCTTTCATGTACATTCATCCCTCCATTAAAGGAGCCTACCCTTTGGTATGTGGAACTAAATCCCTTTGAAAGAGGATTCTATCCCCTCTTATTTGGAGCTACAACCTCTTCTCTTTTGCTATAAATTGAGGCCATAATTCAGCCTCAAGGGGAGTTAAGCTTTGATATTTTTTGAGGAGAATTGCTGGAAAAACTTAGACTCTCTTAACTGATTACCATATGGGAATGATTACACACTCATGTGTATGTTAGTCGAGAGAGTGCAAAGGTTTTTCAAAGTAGAGGAAATGATTTTTCTGGACCCCGAAAGGACCAGTACGACATCAAGGTGAACACGGTTGTAAGCCTCCTTCTTTCATGAAAGATAATACAAATGGATCCTGTTTTCTCAATAAGTTGTTTATTTAAATGGCTTATTTCTTGAATTCCTTTATCATCAAGATAGATTTATGGTTTATGAATTAATCTATATTATGCAGGTGCTTCTGATTATTTCATGTTTTTTATTGCAGATCCCGAAAGGAGACGTATTCAAAGCGACAAGAAAGAAGACTACGATCAGCACTGGACTACAAGTAAGTCCTAAATCCTTCATTATAGATAATTCTAGATCAAATATAATATAAATAAAGTAGTTTACATCTGTCTGTTTGTTGCTAGTTATCATAACATACTAGGGAGATCTGTCTTGTCTGCAAGAATGATTTATCCGCCCAACATTCTCTTATTGTACTTAATGTTCAAGTGGAATTGTTTCATGTATGTGGACCATTTCTGATGGTGATCGTTCTGCAACTTCCCTTATGTTTGTATGAACTGTAGGGGTCTATAGTCTATGTGGATGACCTTTTCCTTCCCCATAATGTAATGCTTACATTGTTGACAGACCTGCACAATGGAATACATCTCTTTGTCATAGGTGGGATACTTTCATATAGTTTCTGACAGTGTCGCACTGTGATATGCCACTAGATGCCCTTGCTAAGTAATAACTGCACCAATAGCATAGTGAGAAGAATTTATGTTGATCTCAAATGGTTGTTGCAGAACTGGTAATTCTAGCATTGGCGCAGAGCAGAGGTGATGCTTCAACTTAGAAAACGACTTTTGTTGGGATTCAAACCAAAATAATGTGGCTTTCAATCCTCCCTTGGTGACTTGGCTCAAAGGCCAAGTGATATGAGAGAACCCCAACATGAACCTACGGTAGAAATTAGCAAGACCTAGAAATATACGAAGCTATATTAAAGTGGTTTGGATTGTCCAATCCCAAATTAATTGTATCTTGGTTGGCTTCTGTTGAAGCCCCAAAATTATGTTTCAACAACATGGGGGATAACCACCCGATCTGGACCTTGGAAGCAACTCCTTTTCTGTTTGGTATGGGGGCTCCAATTGGGGATAATGGGACCAATTTCCCAGCAAGGATTGATATGATGATGATGTGGGTTTGATATAAGGTGAAATGGAAAGTGATTTTAACTAAAATAAATGATCTATTTAAACAAAAAACACATGCATCTATTTATTCTAACATTTATATTAATCTCTACCTAAGAATGAATTAACTCATGCGATCTAAAAAGATATATTAGATAAAGAGGTAATAAAGATCATTCAATTTCTATAAGAGATGAAATTATTAAAGATAATTATTTTTACTAAATAGTTAGGCAAAATAATTGTGAAAATTATATCGCATATATCGATTGATCATGTACTCAATAGGGAATTACAACTGAAACATTATACACAAGTGCTTTAATGAAAAATTGTAACTCAAACTTCATACATAATACAATATAAGAAATATTACTGCTAATTCATAAACAAAACTCAATCATAAAGATAGAAGTACCAGATATGAAAGGTCCTACTCATTGTAATGTTCCTTTTTGGGGATTCTCAGGATTATATGTTAGAGATGGAATACAGAGTAATTTACTGGTTATGTCACCTCTAAAAAGTGAGAACCATAGGCTACTTGGCCAACTGTAGACTCTGCCTATAGAACTTGGAATAATCCCATTCAGGAATCTCAACAAGGCCTTCAATGAAAATGTTGTATAAGAAAATCTGAGCAAAGAAAATGTAGATCAAGGCTGGGATCCCCTCAATCAAGATTTATGTGACATATATATGAAATTTCAGCAGAAACAAATAATTTTAAGCACATTAAACAGATCTCCCAGAAACAAGACTAGCTAGAAATCAGCTAAAGAGAGAGACTGCTACAAAATGAAAACCCCAACTACTAGAATTGCGCAGATTTGAATGAAACTCAGAGGAGGTGAGCCAAAGATCTTATATTTCAGTAATATATCAGTAAATCAGATTTACATATGATTTTATTTCCTTTACATCTGATTACAAAAAGAAATAGGGCAAGATCCCTTCAGAAATGAGAGCTGCAACTAGAAGTAAAATGCATAATTACATAGACAGTGTTATTTTCCAGATGGTTCAGATGTTGTAAATTAAATTTGAGATCTATTATAGATCTATGGATGAAACATCAGATCTAATAAATATCTGGAAGCTACAAGACTTTAAGAACAATATCCAATTGGAATTACATCAAAATACTGCATATTAAGCTGTAGATCTGAATTACAATATACTGTGCTGCAGAAAACCCTTAAATTTCTAAAGATAAATTTTATTACTGAAATAGATCAGATCTATAGATACATGGATCAGCAACCCAATCCATGGATCACCAAGGGAAGGCAAGCCTAACACCAAGATATCTTCCTCCAAACTGATAGCAAATTGAAATAAGCAAGCCCTCTCACAAAATAATGTAGTATTGAGTAGAAACTGCGCAGAGGGTGAAGGAGACTAAATAAGTAGAAGGAAATTATAGATCTGATACAAAATATGGATCAGATATCTCTTTGGAGGCTAAATAACACTCTCCAATAGAGAAATCTTCTCAAAAACAACTAGATCTAAGCAAATCTAAAATGCCACTTGCTACAAAAGATAGCAGCTGCAAAACCCTCAATAGGCCAGCACTGCTCATGAAAGATAGAGCTTGGTCTCAAACCAGAAAGTGGCCAAATTCAGCAAATAAATCCTCCAATGATCCTCAAGGGAAGAGATGAAACCCCTAAACAGGAATTCCAATCACATTCCTCCACTAAACAGTAGAGAATGGTATTTGTCTAAGCAGACAAATACTTCAGAAATATAATCCATCAACAACCTCTTCAAGTGTCTTCTCCTCCTTTTTATAGCATGAGAAAGGATTTGCAAACCCTAAACCACTTGGATGAGTTGGTCCTTTTCACACTAGAGGCTCCCTTCTAGAACTACGCAGTCCCTTTTGAAGATACAATGCACCTAGACAGCGCAGTTGACTTGGTCAAGGTGGACCCAATCTTGGCTCAAAACCTCTTTCACACCTGCAAGTGATTATTTACATAGCCCTGATTTGTCTTTGTTCACATGGGCATTGATATTTTTAGACATCTTAGGAGTTTTACATGTCCTCCTTTATTCATTTATTCATAAAACATAAATTAAATAAAAAATGAATGTCTCCTCTTAGCTAAGGCTAAGTAGGAACATCACACTCATGAAATCAGCGATGTTGATATCCTTATTTTCACCTAAATATACTCTAAGAGTAAAAAAATGTAATATTCCTAAAATTAGCATGCAGCTAATAGGAATATTTGATTTTGATTTTTTTGCACCTAGTAGATGAATAAATGGGGAGAAGGACCCATAATTAACTTGTATTGGCATAAAATCCCTCTTGCTGTGAAAAGGGGATGACTTAGTGGTTGGATTTTGCACTTCCCATGTGTGAACAGGAAAAGAATTTTTTTGATTCAGTCAAGTTGACCAAGTCAATAGCGCAGCATGGAGGAGCAGTCTTGATAGAGCTGCAACACAGTTTTAAGGGGAAACATTCACATGGTGTTGGAAACCCTAATAGCTGGGACCCAAGGTGAGGAGGCTCACAAAATTTTTAAGGAGGAAGATAACAGACTTTTGAGGTTAGCTTATGGATGATTGATTTTGGTCTGCTTAGACTATTTTCAGTCTCCTGTTGTTTAGCAAGGTTGCAGTGTTGTTCAGCACAAGGAATTCCTGCTTAGGGATTCCTTCTCCTTCATTGAGTGATCTCTTAGAGGAGTTTTGTTGTTCATTTCCCACATCCGGGCTTGTGGCCAAGCATCCTCCTTCAGCCACAGCATTATTCCTATAGCAGGGGACGTTGTGTTGCAGGGTGTTGCAGTGGGAGACTTACAACAACAGCTCTTGAGCTTATCTTTCAGAGGAGGGAGCTCCCCTTGCTTTGCAAGATCTGTACAGGAGGTTCCAGGGCATATTTTATATCTTGGCATGTGGTCAAATCACTTTTCATCCTCTATAGCACAGTTATCTTCAGAAACTGCGTCATTTTCTAGAGTGCAGCAGTAGCAGGGTTTGATCCCTTGCTTGTGAGCTTGTTCCTTAGAGAAAGGGCCAACCCTTCTCCCGGAAAGCTCTGTACTTCATTCTTCTCCTATTATTTGTATATTTTAGTCACATATATATAGTGCTGTAGTAAAACTACGTTTTTCAGATCCAAATCTACATATCTGCTCTTTTGTACATTTGTCTCTCATGAAACCCTTGTCGGGTTAATTTTATTTTGTATAAAGAGGAAGGGATCTCGATTTTCTCAGCCATTGGATGTTCTTAGACTCTATTTTTGTTATGTCACATTATTTTCTGCATAAGTCCCAAATAAAATAATGTTTTTCTTGCTTCAGTCTTCTCTACATGAGTTAGGCTATGGGGTTTGGGCTTATTTGAGCTACATTGACTTGGGGAGATCTATTTATGTTGGATAGAGTGATTTGTTTCACCTCTAAATCTGCATGTGAGTTTTATATGATGTATTCTAAGGGATCCAAGTCCCAATCCTCACAAGTATAGTGTTATTTTCTAAAGACAGTTGTTTTATGCCCTATATTATTGCATTTCCCCACTTGGGAAATAGGATATAGGCCATATACTTGCTGAGGTTATTTCATCTGCTAGTGAGATGTTATTTTACATATAATTAACTGATCTACATTTCCATGCTCATGATTTGCTGAAGCTCCACATTTGGAATATCTTGAGATATTCCCAATAGTGCTTATTTTCCCTATTTTGGAATATTACAGTGGTATCAAAGCTTCTATCTTGGCTCAGCCTGTGGATTTAAGATCCAATAAGAATATAAGAAGAAGATTAGAACAAAATTATGGAGTGGATGAGATTCAATTTTTAGATCTAAGATTCAAGAAGGAAAAAGTTGCAGTGAGACCTCTAGAAGGTTTCAAGAGGAAGAAGAAGATCCATGCACTTTATGTTCTCATAGAAGAAGTGGAGAGAAAGAATACCACTTAGAACATGAGATCCTAAGTGGGTATTTGGCATAATACAAGTGCCAACCTAGGGCTTTCAAAGAGACCCTAGATTTTCCCCAGTTTATCCAACTGAGAGAAGAAAGAAGGCCATGCAGTAGGAGGATGATAAGGGGCAATAGATTCCTATTATCTACCTTTGATGGATCACCCTTATGTATAGAAAAATCTTGGGTGATGAAGTTAGAAGCATTTTTCCTGCTACATCCAGTAGAGGAAAAAGAGGTTGTGGAGATCTCAAAGTTGCACTTGGAGGGCAAGGCAAGCTCTTGGTGGTCCAGCCATGTAAGTCATGCAAGAGCATCTACTTTTGCTAATTTCACTCATCGGGTAATCAGAATATTTGACAGTAGAAGGTCAGAGAAGGAGGATTCCTCTTCTCCACTTGAGGGGCCTTGTACCAGCATTGTCAAAATCATGGAGGGGCATCCATCTATAGCAGTAGTTGGATCAGCCAACACATTGAAGAGAGGAAATCTTGCAACCATACAAGAGGTTCCCAAGACTCACCAAGGTATGCATGTATTTCCATTTCATATCATTTCAGAAAATCTTATGGAAAACCTTGGGAATTTGTCCTCACTTGGTCAAGGATCAAAACACACTGCTAGGGTGAGAAACAAGCTTGCACAGCATTGTACAACTTGGGATTGTTCCAAGAAGGGATGAACATTCATTCCTTTGCACTCTTATTGAGTTACATGCAGCATGAGGAGTTGGGGTGCGAGATTGTGGAGGGCATGTTAAGTATTGTGCCACTTCCTGATGATGTTTTACTTTTAACACACTTATATTATTTTGGATTCAAGAGGTTGACTGATGAGAGGTCTTCTCTAGGGGATCTCCAAGGGGTTACATCTCGACTTCCCATGAGGTGTAAGGGGAGAAATATGTTTTGGGAGATTGGCAGTCTTCATTGGGAAGATACCAAAGGAGAGAATTATTAGGGGCATCCACATTTGGATGAATGGAGGTGGATGGGGAGCAAGATGTTGGTGAGCCACTTGTAAATTTATGACACAGGGCAGCAAGAAGCAAATCTGCGTTGGCTACTCTTGAGAGATTTTGGCCATATTGGGTCATACTCTTTGTCAATATGTAGGGAGGCATGGCATGGCACCCATATGTTAGGACATCAGAAGACTTGTTTGTATGGGACATTATACAAGATAACCATCATGATCTTACTCTATGGCTTGTATGAGGGAGAAATGAGGGAGCAGCAAGAGTTGTTGTTGTTGTGGTTGCACTTGGGAGAGTATGGGCAGAAATATTCCCATACTTTTCATGGAATTTCCAAAGAGAAGGAAGGCACATTCATGGTGCAAGGAGGATACCCTTCAACATTTAAGGATCATGAGAGACTTCCATGTAGGAAGAATATCTTCTCACATAGTAGCATGATGGTGGATGGCGTTGGCATATGGAATGTCAAAGGGAGAAGTCACAGAGCCTTATTACTAAGGCCTACAGCATTGTCACATAGGAGTATGTTCTTAGTGAGGGAGTATTCCAAAGAGAGGATGTATCCCTTCTCCTTGCAGATTTTTATGAGGAGATTCTCATGGGAGGACTCATCCATGGACCTCAATTTCAGCCTACTCCTTATGTATGGTAAGGGATGCATTTCTGTACTTATTGATTACTCCATTGAGTATTTGTATCTTCTCACCGTATATGCACAGTGCATTGCTCCACAAGAGAGCAAGAGTATTTTTGGGTTTCATGGTCACTTTAGGTCCAAATTTTGCAATGATGATAACCCATATCTACATGACTTTGGGAAAGTGTTTTATTATTTTGATTGTATACATCTGATATATATTGTTGCTTACTACTTCATAGTAGATGAGCTAACATGCATAGCTGAAAATTCCTTGGAGGACAACTTGCCATTTGATACTCTGAATCAGCAGTTGAAAATATTGTGTTGTATCCACTAGAGAGACCATGTGTATCATCCAAACTTGTACATAACCTTTAGCCATTTTATAGAGGCAATATGGTGATGATATGCCATTCATATTTTATGGAATGGGTTGGGTTGGCACGCTTCATGATTTTGGAGGAAGGGTCCTTGGAGACTCAATATTCTTCTTGCCATTGGAGGGAAATCATGTTGCACCCCGAGATCAGCATGCCCTCTACACTTATCGTAAGTGGAGAAGAGAACAGTGTGGGATAGGCCCTCTTCCCTATCATGCTCATTTATTCAGCCCACCTACACTTCAGGAGCCAAAGGTGGAGGAGCTTCTTCATGATTTGCCATGTTGGAGGTTGACTCACTTCATATAGATGATAGCTTGGGGGTGGAGGTTTCACTTGGGGATGAGGATTTCCCATGCATTTCACACTCCATGCCTTGAGAGGACCTCTAGACAGCACATAGTTATCTCCTTGAGTATGTTACTTCTTCATGATGATATCCATTTGGGATGTACACCAAATGCTAATTTGTTTGCTTGGGAGAAGCACTATGAGATTTCATTGTTGAGACAACATCTTATTCTTCGGGGGAGCTCATCATATGGGGATGCTACAGGAAGAGGGAAGGACACTTTCCAGTTCTATCCTTTCAGTTGCTTGAGGAAAAGCAACATTTGGGAGGGGAGGACTGTAATATTCCTAAAATTAGCATGCAGCTATTAGGAATATTCAATTTTGATTTTTTTGCACCTAGTAGATGAATAAATGGGGAGAAGTGCCCATAATTAACTTTTATTGGCATAAAATCCCTCTTGGTGTGAAAAGGGGATGACTTAGTTGTTGTATTTTTCACTTCCCATGTGTGAACAGGAAAAGAATCATGCTGATTCAATCAAGTTGACCAAGTCAACAGCGCAACATGGAGGAGCAGTCTTGATAGAGCTACAGTTTTGGAGGGAAAGCATTCACATGGTGTTGGAAACCCTAATAGATGGGGCCCAAGGTGAGGAGGCTCACAAACTCTATAATGAGGAAGATAGCAGACTTTTTAGGTTAGCTTATGGATGATTGATTTTGGTTTTCTTAGACTATTTACAGTCTCCTGCTATTTAGCAGGGTTGCAGTGATGTTCAGCACAAGGCATTCCTGCTTAGGGATTCCTTCTCCTTCATTGAGTGATCTCTTGGGGGAGTTCTGTTCTTCATTTCCCACATCCGGGATTGTGGCCAAGCATCCTCCTTCAGCCAAAGCATTATTCCTATAGCAGGGGAGATTGTGTTGTAGGGTGTTGCAGTGGGAGACTTACAACACCAGCTCTTGAGCTTATCTTTCAGAGGAGGGAGCTCCCCTTGCTTTGCAAGATCTGTACAGGAGGTTCTAGGGAATATTTATATCTTAGCATGTGGCCAAATCACTTTTCATCCTCTACAACACAGTTAGCTTCAGAAACTGCGTCATTTTATAGAGTGCAGCAGTAGCAGGGTTTGATCCCTTGCTTGTGAGCTTGTTCCTTGGAGAAAGGGCCAACCCTTCTCCTGGAAATCTTTGTACTTCATTCTTCTCCTGTTATTTGTATATTTCAGTCACATATATACATTTTTGCATTAAAACTACATTTTTCAGATCTAGATCAACAAATCTGCTCTTTTGTACATTTGTCTCTCATGAAACCCTTGCCGGGTTAATCTTATTTTGTATAAAGAGGAAGGGATCTCCATTTTCTCAGCCATTGGATGTTATTGGACTCTAGATCTGTTATGTAACATTATTTTTTTCATAAACCCCTAATAAAATAACGTTTTTCTTTCTTCAGTCCTCTCTGCATGAGTTAGGCTATGGGGTTTGGGCTTATTTGAGCTGCATTGAATTGGGGAGATCTGTTTATGTTGGCTAGAGTTATTTGTCTCACCTCTAAATCTGCATGTGAGTTTTATATGTTATATTCTAAGGGATCCAAGTCCCATAACTCACAGGTATAGCGTTATTTTCTGAAGACAGTTGTTTTGTGCCCTATATTGCTGCATTTCCCCACTTTGGAAAGAGGATATAGGCCATCTATTGGCTGAGATTATTTCATCTGCTGGTGAGATTTTATTTTACATCTAATGAGCTAATCTACATTTCCATGCTCATGATTTGCTGAAGCTCCACATTTGGAATATCTTAAGATATTCCCAATAGTGCTTATTTTCCCTATTTTGGGATATTACAAAAAATGAAAATTCAGTAGAGTATGCTTCAATCTCTAGTAAAATCAAGATCTTGTTCCAAATATTTCATCAAAAAAGTCACAAAATTACGTAAGTGAAATCTTTTGCAAATTTTTTTTGATAAAATCCTTGACCCCTCTCTAAATGCATGATAGAGGTTTAAATAATACTACATATGTGTCAAAAATAGATTATTACATAAAAATTTGAGGAGGTTTCAAACAACATTCCTTCGAATGAGAAAATGTAAAAAGATAAAAACTAAAATGATGACATGCTTCCTCATCTTGAACGGTCCTTATTAGCCATTGAGTTCTTGAGTTCAGAGATATCCATCATTGGCTTCACCTTGGGTGGTTGGCCGACTTTAGATATTAATTGTCCCATAAACACAACATCACACAGTGGTGGCACCATATTTTGTGTGGAATTTTTTAAACGGCGCAAAACCATCCATTGATTGTATGGTTTCACTAGAAACTACCAGTAAGTTTCTCGGTCAAGCTTAGACAATTGTTTGAGTGCCTCAATTTGATTTTTGGCAGTCTCTTTCCACTGTCTCTCTAACTTTTAATGTTTGGGAAAACTCCTAGCCTACATTCTTTGATAAGATTGATATTATGAATATTTTCATTAACAGCTTCATTTATATTTCTTTCTATATTATCTGCTCTGGATGTTGCCCTTTCTGCTTGCTTTAACCGTATATCCCAATCTGTGAATAAAATATCCTTGTGGGATTCTTCAATATTTGGTAGATCAACTTTTCCTCCTTTTTAGATTCTTGGCAAGAAATAAACTTTGAAATATTTGTATCGACCTCTTCATATTCTAATCTTTGATCAACCACTTGATTGGCTAATGCATCACTTGTTTCACAATATGGTTTGATCATCGATATTTTTTGGCAAAATATTTCTTTTTTCTTTGACAACTAAGTGTTTAATTCGAGTGTCTCTTTAATTAATTCCTCTATTTGAGGGTGATTTATAAGTTTATCCACTTCATTATGAATTTGTTGAATCTATAAGTCCTTTTATGTGATGTTTGCCTAATGCTGTAATCTCATTTGCTCAAAATATTTTTGAAACTGTGCTATTTACAGCTTTGCTTGCTTATTGGTGCTTTGTTTTTCTTGTTCAAGTTGTTGCTCCAACAATTGAATCCTTTCTTCTTTTTCTTTAAGAAAAATACTAAATTCTGTTGCGTTATCCATTGTTGAATTTGCATAAGCGCCTGCAAATTGTGAAATCCTTGTAAGATTTTATGATGGATCAATGGGGGTGTCTTTCCATACTACCTCCATTGATTCATTTTCTAGAGTTGTTGTTGTTGATGCATCGAGTTTCCTTTTCTCCCTTTGCCTCCTTACTAATACTTTATGTGTTGGGCTATAGAATATATCCAGCGTGGGTATCTCTTCAATTATCAAAACAATTTCTGAAGTTCGGTAGGACGGGATGATTTCAACATCTTGAGTATTTATAACTCCTTGTATTGTTTTTTATGGATTTGTAACCTATTGAGTCTGTTTAGGGGTCTGAAATCCATAATTTCCTTCAATACTTGTCTCTTTCTCTTGCACTTTGAGATTTTGTCTAAATTGATCCCATTCTTTATCCATATCATTGACTATGATATTTTGTACTTGAACCTGTGTAGATTCAGTCTCCATGTGTTCCTCAGTCGAGGCCTCTTTGGTCGTTTCTCCAGCATTTTCCTCTATGTTATTCTCAAGATATTCCTTGGGGTTTTCTTCACGATTATGATATTGATGTTCAGAATGTTTTGAACCTTGAATTGACTTCTTTGGATATTCTTGATCGAAATTTTGATTGGAATTTTCCTCCAGGCTTACGCTGGGAGTAGATTCTCTTATTTCCTCAATTTGTAATAGGTCCAAAGGGATGCTATAGGGTAATATGCTTGGGTAGTGGTTATTGAATATCCCTCTCTAGGCTTTCCATTGACCGAGGCAGACAGTCAGATTAGTTGTATAGTTCACAAAGATGTTGCATTTATGTTCATGCTAATTTATATTATTTAATAAAATGAGATGGGAGATTACCTCTTTTCTGATCCCGGATCCTTTGGAGAACACTGAGAAGTGAAGCAGGGATTCTCCTTCACCAGCTCCAAATTCAGGTCCTATGATCAAACAAAGCACTCGTGTAATCTCAACAACAATATACTATTTAATAACTAAATCAACATATGATAAACATAAAACAATGCAGATCTAAGCCATTCATGTCACACTATATTAATAATTAAAAAAAAATGGAAATATTAAAGCATTGAATGGATAAAACAGATACAATTCTATTGAATTATAAAAAGGAGGATTACAATTGTCGGTTGCACCAAGCTCTCCTCAGTCTCCCAATCTCTCTCTCTCTTTCCTTGTATGTGATGGCAATCAAGACGGTAAGCTCTCAATGTACTTCACCAATACTCAACTACCACATTGCAACAACGTAGCTCTGCTTCACATCTATTCAAAAAACCTTCAACCTTGGAATAATAACCCATAGCTCCATTTTATAGGAGATGGAGAGGGAAAACCTTGCCCAACTCTTTCAACCAGTTCAAAAAGGAAAAAACCAAGATGTTTCCTTAGCCTTCCATGCTTTTGCCTTCCTTGAGAGTCTAGTTGCTTTTAGCAAGGCCTAATAAGAGGTTAGTGCCTTTTGGTTTCTATTTTGCACTGACTCTTCATGAGAAAAAGCTAGATTTTCCAATCATTATCCACGGGATTTTTCCTATTTCATATTTAAACACGGGTAACGCTGCCCTGTGGGCAAGATAGATCATTTCCCTAGTCACTAACGTGACCTTTACATGGCTCAGAAGTGTTATAACGCAATTTAGCTATTTTTTGGGTGCGTTACCTTAGCAGAAATGGGTTTTTTCTAGGTCACTTTATTCCTTCCATATTACCTTCTCCTCTGAGCTGATGAGGAGGTCATTTGTCCTGTAACATATTCCCCCTAAAGTGTGAGGTTAGAGACGAAGACGATGGCTTAAATACTTTATAATATGTGTAGTATAATTAGAGAGATTGGAGGACTGAGGAAAACTTGAAACAACAACAAATGTCAGAAAATATAGTATATGTCTTGAGTCGGGCATTCCCATGCTCAGCAGCTAATCAACATGATTTATTTAAAATAGAGATATGAACAGTCTGTCCACTGATAAGCGTAACATGGAAGTGTTTGTCAGAACAGGATCAATACTGAAAAGTTGTCTCCATAAACAATATCGCAACTTGGGGAAGGAAACACAGCTGTAATGGTGTAACCTTCGCTCCAAGGTCTTGGCCGCCACTTCACTTAAACTACATATTTCCCTACATGTGAATGGAGGAGCTATCGTTGAACATGTCAGAAATCGTCTGATTACCAGTCAGTAAGGAAAATTGTTAACAGACATGATGGTGGCCACCGATAATGATGATGGTCCCCAAGATGCACAGTAAAATCTAGCGAGTGTGAATAAAAGGAGTTGATGTCGAACACTCATAGAATCGTTCGATCAGGAGCCAATAATGAAGACCCCCAATCAAATGCATGATGAACTTCCATTGATGTTTGCAAGTATCTAGGTACTGATGTGTTTCTGGATCCACTTCCTAGATAAGATATTGCAGTCGATAGGAAGAGACCTGTCAAAAGGTAGGCACCGAGGCGTCCTACATCAGTCAACACGAAACGGGAAAAGATGATGTTGTTCTTGATGGAAAATATGAAGAGAAAATGGGAATAACTGATGACAAATAATTTCTGGCATTATGTTCACTTTGGTTGATAAGAGGAGCAGTAGATAGTGAGATCTGTTTGAACAATAGAAGGCACTCTAACAAGGTACTAGGCAGCTTAGGCTTAGTGAACAACAAAGAGTATTTAGGATTTGATCAGTGCAGGAAAACTAGGAGACGAAGGCTAAACTCATAGATGGTATGGTTCGGCTAAATGCGAAAGAGTTTTCTGGGAAGTGCCATGTTCAAGAGTTTTGCTGCCAAATCGACATTTCTTAAATGTAACAGAAGTAGTATCCATTTTGTCCAAATTTTTCCCTGTCTGATTAATTTTAACGATTCCAGATGGGTAAACTCGGTGAATTTTTCATATTTAGAGAGTCTGAAAAATGTTGTAAAAGACAACTCCGGGGGGTACCTTTGTCATGTCTTAATAACTGGGCACGACAAAGGGAGAATACTAAGCCTGAAACGGTTTATTTTCCTTGAGCTATTCCATCGAAGTTTGAAAAATGAGAAATATGTGTTCGATGGACGTCTACCTAATTTTGTTATGAGTACGAGGAGACGAAGTAAACTCAATATTCTTTGTGAAATTTTTACGAGTCCAATAGAGAAAAACTCAATGCTCTCCATGAATTTTTAATGATTCACATGGAGAAAAAATCGGTTACTTTTTCCGTTTAAAGAGCTTTGAAAAAGATGAAAAGAATGGCTCATAATCTTATGTCGTGGTAGTTTAACGAGCTTGACAAAAGAAACTTGGGGTTTTTTCGGTTTTACGAGATGGAAAAAGTCCCTAAAAAGAAAGCTCGTTGCTTCTTCATGTTAGTTTTGATGAGTCTGAAGAATAAAACTTGAGTTTTTTTGGATTAACGAGCAAGAAAAATACCATAAAAAGAATGCTCGATTCAGGGTCGACCATGGTCATATCTGCATATAGACATTAAAAACTCATCAGAACATTGGTAACCAAAATCAATAATTGCGACAAACATGCAGCAGGAATTCACTACTTTTTGTAGAATAACTGAGTGAGTCTTTCCCCCAGAAATGGCTATAAGAAGGTTGGAGACCCTCATTTTCACTATTTTGAATGTTGTGATAGAGCTCTGGGGTAAAAAAGTGGCGAAATTATGACTGGAAATTACGGACGATCTGGGCAACAGTTCTTCCTTCCGCGAGATCCAGGTAAGATTTGAAACCTCCTGCTATCATTACATAGTGTTTTTGTTTCTTTTTCTAGTCCAAAATAGTAATTTTAGCAAGCCATAAAAAATTTAAGCGGCTAACACGGGTGAGCAGTGCTTTTCCCGCGTTAAATGCACCTCTCGTGAAAAAACATCGCGTTAGCACGCACTGTTGGGCATTAGATCCCACGTTATGCACATAAATGTTTTAAGAACTCTTTGCTTATCATTCTGAAGCACTCCAGACAAATTCTAATCCATTTAATATGTTTCTTTAGAAAGTATAAATCTGTTCACCATGGGTATTTGGCGAGAAAGGGAACATGAGCAGGAAGAACGTGAGATGTTCATCGATGTAGCTACTTTGTTAGTTCTCCGTAGGTGTGGTTTCCTAAATTATGCTCGATTAGAGCTGATGAGGGGACAAGATGACCTTTTGAGGTGGATAATTCAGCAGTGGGATGATTTTCAGCATGTCTTTCATATTGGGGGAAATGAGCTCTCAATTTAGAAAGATGATATTTATTTTTTGACTAGCCTGTCATGCTGTGGACCAAGGCCCAACCTAACAGGGTCCAGGGTGGATCCTCGTACTACTGCTGACCTGATCCTTACTCATTGCATACATAATACTGAGGTAGTTAGCAACCGAGTACCTATTGCATGGGTGGCCTTGAGACCGCTGAGGTCTCTGCTATGGACGATAGTTCGCTTGGCTGGGGCCAAGAGTCAGCATGTGGCCACCAAGGCCTAGTTTTTTTTAGCACTAGATTGTATGCAACCCCAAATTTTTGACTTGTGCGAAGTTGTTGTCCATCGAGTTCGTGCAGAGCTGACAGCATGTAAGACCCAGACCCAAAGAGAGTTTGGGTATCGTACACTGATTGTTTCCTTTCTACTAGAGTGGGTGTTGGTCATGAGACCCAGAATTATTACGGATGCATTGGGCCCATGAGATCCGAGACAGGCTCGATGGGAAACTTTGATACCGCAGACTGGAGAGGGTCCAATCCGTCATTTCTCTTATGATGGGTTTTTTTATTGGCTTAACCACCAGATCATCATGATTGAGGATTATCCCTACATGGGGATGAACTTTACAAGAGATCCAGAGTTAGTGTTGCCCACGAGCACTCAGTGGGGTCTAGATGGTAAGAGAAGGATTGATCAGTGCAGTTGGAAGTATTTTTGTCTTTTGAATTTTTATGCAATTTTTTTGTTTAAATGGGTGAAAATATGTTTTTACGTGAAGCTTGTTTGCTTGACACATATGTGGCACTTGTCCGTCCAGCCAGAGCCCCTCGATATTCATGGCGAGGAATACATCTACCTAGGGCTGGCGCAGCAGCAAAGGATGTGGAAGCCGCTGGAGAGAGTGATGATACCCAGATCTTGCATGATCTTTCCAGAAACTTGGAGGGTTTAAGCATGGGTGTACCACCTCTTCCCATGAGAGAGATTCCAGTTCGTCTACAGCGGCATACTATGGGTGTGCTGGAGAGATACCTGGTGCCTCTGAGGAGGATAGCCAGGGTAGTTGTTTGTTATTTTGAGCAGCAAGCATAGCTGGAGGAGTAGATGTGTAAATCTCATAGCAAGGCTTAGTGTAGCCAAGTTTTGTAAAACACCCAAGTTTTGAGAGATTTTTTTATGTAATTTTGAACTGGACATGACATATATATATATATATATATATACATAATTTTGGTGATTTTTTTCTTATGTGTTTTTTAATGTTTATGCATTTTCTATGGTAAAAAATATATACTCATGTGTAAATATTTTTATAACAAGTGTGACAAATTCCAATCTAATATATAGCTTGCCAATGAATCAGACAATGCATTAAGTTCTTTAGGACTGTGCTCAAATGAGATGGTTTTAAAATGACGTTCTAAAAGTCGTACCCTTAAAAATAACGTAACAAGACTGGATGATGGACGCGATAATGATTGTTCTACTACATAACTACGAGTTGGGAATCTAACCTAACCACTAGATTGGAGATGTCGTGGGATGCAGCTTCTGTGAGGAGTTGTATCACCAACATGTACTCAGAAATTTTATTGGTGGCGTTGCCCAAGAAAATTCCCCCAGAACCAAGGATTTCTGACTCAGGTGTGTAGAGAACCCAAGCAGCTGAAGCAATGTGTCTAGTATGATGACTAGCACTATTCGCGTATCCGACGTATGATAAGGAGGATGGCGGCATCTGTGTGAAAGAAAAAGATTGTATATGAAGAAAAACACTTCAAAAACCCAAAAATATCCAGAGACATCAAAACAAAGGTAAAACTTATATACATAAAATTACAAAGCAAATGCCTAGTGGAAAACTAGGCAAAATACTTCTTCAGATAGAGCCTATTGCGGGGCTCCGCGAGTGGAATTTCATTGCAGTCCTGAAGTTCATAAGTTCCTTTTGAGAGGAATTTGGTGACTATGTAAGGACAAAGCCATAATGGTTGAAGAGTTCCTGCCCCCAAGAGGTTGTGTCTCTGATCGTAGAGTAGTACGAGATCACCCTCTTGGAAATAACGAGGCTTGAAAGATTTGTCATATTGAGCTTTGACTCGGCGTTTGTGGGCTTTGAATGCTAGTGTGGCATCTCGAAGAGTCTTGTCCAAGTGATCGAGTGAGAGCAAGTGCTCTTCTATGGTAGTGGTGCTGGGTAGGATTTCAACTGCAAACTTAAGTGATGGAATCTCACACTTGATTGGGACTACTGCCTCCAGGCCGACTGCGAGTTGGAATGGCGTGAAGCCTGTGGCAGCTTTGACTGACGTACAGTATGCCCATAACGTGGAATATAACTTCTAATGCCATGTGGTTTTATGATTACCGACTAACCAACGAATCATGGTTTTTAGGATGCCATTTACGACTTCGACTTGACTATTTGCTTGTGGATAGTAGGACGAAGACTGATCTTGTCGAAATCCTAGCATGGAAGTTAATTCCTTCATCATATGGTTCTAAAAATGTGATCCATGATATGTGAAAATTTAAAGGGGTATTCCGAAATGACAAATAACCTGATTGAACAACAACAGAGTGACATTTTCTCCATCAGCCCTAAAAGTGGGAATAGCTTCTACCCATTTTGTAAAGTAGTTGACTGCCACAACAATGTAGTTGTGTCTGTCGACTGAAGTGGGGTTGCATGTAACAAATTCTATTCCCCATTTAGCGAAAGTACCAATGGAGACAACTGGGTGGAGAGGGGTGGGGTGAGCATGCATTTTCTTCATGAAAATTTGACACGGATGACACTTCTAGACTACTGTGATGCAATCTTTAAACAAACTGGGCCAATAATAGCCTGCACGCAAGATTTTCTGGGTAGTAGCTATGCCAAAAACATGACCGCCATACGCCCCTGTGTGACAGCCATTTAAAACGCATTATTCTTTGTCAATAGTGAGACAACGCCGAAGAATAGTATCGACACCACAACGATATAGAGTATCGTTGAGTACGAGGTAATGTTTCGCTTGGTGGTGAATACGACGGTGTTCTTCGGATGTGAGAGTTGGGCGGAAGCATTGAGTTTGGAGGTAGACCAAAATGTCTCCATACCAAGGATCAGAATAATTGACTAAGAATACAGATTCATCAGGAAATGGATCATGAGCTACATCTCCTAGGTCGATTCTAGGAAGGTCCGACAGTAATTCGGCGAAGACTAGAGATTTATTTTCTTTGTAAGTAGTGAATACCAAGTCAAATTGTTGGAGGATCACTATCCATTTGGAATATTTTCCTCCAATAAATTGGTGAGAAAAAATGTGTCGCATGGGATTCTCCAAAGCAATAACAGTAGTCTGACGTAGTAATATATAGTGTCGGAGTCGGGTGGTAGCGAAGACCATCGCGAGAGAGATTTTTTCCACGTGTGAATGTCATAGTTCAAGTCCAATGATACCTTTTTACAAATAATATATCACATGTTCACTATCATCATCGTGAACTTGAACCAGAACCATGCCAAGTGAGGATGGTGAGGCTGCCAGGTAGAGGAGAAAGTCGCGTGAGTAATTGGGGGCACTAAGAAGTGGGGCAGAAATGAGGGCTCATTTCAAGGCGTCAAATCACCATTGAGCTTGGTCATCCCATAAATAAACTGCTCCCTTCTTTAATAATCGCATAAAGCCTTTCGTCATCTCGGCATAGTTCACTATGAAACGACGTAAAAAGTTTTCCTTCCCTTGCAAACATTGGAGTTGCAGAATGGATTGTGGTGCGGGTAATTCAACGATTGCCTTAACCTGATCGGGATCAACCCTAATCCCATGCTTGGAGACAATAAAACCTAGAAGGCATCCAAACTCGACAAAAAATATTCACTTGTGTGGATTTAGACGTATATTATAGAACCTACACCGAGCGAAGATTTGTTTCAGGTGTGCGAGGTGATGGGATCACTTCTTGGAATGAGCCAAAAGGTCATCTAAGTAAGCTTGTACAATATGCCTAATGTTGTGAAAGGCATAGTCCATAGCCTTTTGAAAAGTTTCTCCCGCATTTTTTAGACCGAATGGGAGTTTACGATATGCAAATGTGCCCCAAGGACAGATGAAGGCAGTTTTATGCTGGTCATATTTTTTAATCACAATCTAGTTATACCCCGAGAAACAATCCATAAAAGAAGAATACTCACATCCAGCGCAATCTTCAAGGATCTGATCTATGAACAGCATAGGATAATTGTCTTTGGGACAAGCAACGTTCAAATCGCAATAATAAACACAAACTTGGATGGTGCCTTATTTTTTGTCTGCGGGAACCAGATTGGAAACCCATTCTGTCAAAGGAACGGGATAGATAGAACCAACGTTCAAAAGTTTTTCTACTTTAGTTTTGATGGTGGCTGCTTTGCGTGGGTGGACCAGTTGGAGTCGCTATCGAATAGGTTTGGCATTTTCATAAACTTTGACTTCGTGCTCGACTATAGATGGATCTATGCCGGGCATTTCATTGTAAGACCAAACAAACACATCGTGGAATTCCTTAAAGAGGGATGTGAAGTGTGTAATTTCCTCGGGATTTAAATCTACTCCAATCTGAATGTTTTCCACGATACCCGTTTTGACCGAGATATCTATGAGCATTTTCTTAGAAAGATTGCCCATGTTCCCTTCCAAATCGATGGTTTGAATAGTCATGTAAATGGAGGGGACCATCTCAGGTGGGTCAAAGGATGGGATTTGAGTAGTTATCGCATCCGAATCAAACATCGAACCGCGATGGTGGAACTCTCCCCAAGGTCATTCTTCTAGAGACATGATCTCTTGAATAGCTTCATCTGTAGGTAGGACTTCATCGAGGAGATATTTAGAAAGAACTGTGATGGCTGGGATTTTTGTACCATTGGTCGAAACCATAGCTGTGGAGGGTTCAGATGTAATTTGGATAGCTTGGTAAGCCAACTCGGCTGGTGAGAGCGACATCTGATCTTCGTAGGAATCAATGTATGAAGGTGTCGATAGGATCCATGGGTCAATAGAGCCATCCAACGTGGTGGATATCATTGCAACTATATTTGGAACCTTGGGTGGTGGGAGAGGAAAGAAACCCATTAGGGAAGATGCCTTCAGAAGACCGGTACCAATACTGATGTATGAGTCAGGAACACCTCCTATTAGGGGTACAGTGCTACTTGGTAATGTGGCATAATCAAGGGTGCAAAAAAATAACTGATCCACTGTGACTATTTTCCCATCCAATGGAAAGAGGATGAGTCAGAAAACTAAAGAAACAATGGAATTCATTTCGTATGACCAACTAAGACCCAGCAATAGATTATAGTTGAGATGACGATCTACAACTTCAATGTCCACGGTTATCGTTTTCCCACTAAGTGTAATGGGAAAGCTAGCAAGGTAACCTTTTGGGAGGAAAGTGTGGCCATCAAAAGCTTTAAGGGAATTAGACAGTGGAGACAAAGTGGGATAATCCAAAGCGAGCTAGCAAGTAGTTGACATAACGCAGGTCGAAGCACCTTTGTCAATGAAGTACGATGGATTGGTCTCCCTTTCGACACAACTTGTACATGGAATGCAAGTTGGTGTGAGAGGTGAGGTTTAGATTTCTCCATGTCAAAAATAGCTAGTGTAGAATCCTGGGGGTCAATCCCACCAATGGCCAAAAGCAAGGCTTTCCTTTGTGTTGGGAAAGTTTGCAATACTTCGAGAGCAGACATAGCTAACGGTGCCTGCGCCAAATCTTCTACAATATTGTAGTTTTGAGCGGCATGTGCAGAGGTGTTATGAGTCGTGCGTCGAAGTGTCCCTTTGGGGCGACAAATCGCGGGGTCAGCAGTGGGCCGTTCGATATGCAAATTTTTGAGCGGCAGTGGATTTGAACTGGTACCATGTTCCTGAGTATCAATGATAGGATTTCCATAAATTTTGGCTCATGTCTGAACTTCAACACTTTCTATGCCATAAATGGTGGATGATCCTTCACCAGAAGGATGTGAACCACCATTGCCCTTTTGCGGGGGTTGTGGTGGGTTTGCAACCATGTGTTTCTGTTGCTGTTATGGATTAGGGAAGGGATTATGAAGGACGGCAGGTGTCCTCCCAAAGTCCTTGTTTGCGATAAAATCTGTGCATTCCTGCAGCCGAGGAAATTTTTATGTCAAGTGGTCCTCCACACAGATTTTGCAAGGAAATTTCATGAGTTTCTCCTTCCCTTTGTCGTTTTTAGCAGCGTTTTTCTGATTGGGATTATTCTGATGGTCCGACTGATATTCTGAAGAATATGTCTTTTTCTTGTTCTTCTTGTTCTTTCCACTAGGTTTTTGTGAAATTTACACAGAATTTACCTCAGCGGAAGGAAGAGTAGTCGAATGGTTAGGGGCGGTGGCAGCCAAAGATGGTTGGGAGGTTTGCCCCCGAGACTATTTTGTGGCTACGCCAGATATTGTGCCAACGATACCATCGGCATGGGCTTCGGGTTTCTGAGTAGTGGGAGAATTTGGATTACCAGGGGCATGGGGAAGTAAATCATATAGTGTGCCAGATTGCTAATAGATTAAATCTAAATGTTGGGCAAGACGAATGGATTGATCTTTTGTGACCGCACTGGATAGGCCAATGTCTTTAGCTAGGGCTGGTAAGAGAGATTTACAAAACCAATTAGCTAAGAGATGATCCGGGATTGGTGCTTTGACCAGCATCCTCCTACGCCTCCATTCATGAATGTGATCATAGATGTGGGTGGCGGTGTCTTGGCGTAGCGAGGTTAAAATTTTCGTGTTGGTTTCATATCAGATAGGTAATTGGAAATTTTTTATAAATTACGTATCTAAGGCGCCAAAAGTGTTGATGGCGGCGCGTGGTAATTCAATATACCACTTGGCAGCATTTCCAGTGAGAGTACAGGGGAACAGCCGAAGCTGGATTCTATCATCCACCATGGAATTAGATATAGACCATAGATGAAAGGTGGTGATGTGTGAAGCCGGATCATCCCCTTGTTTCCCGTCGAATTTAGGGATGTCATACGGAATCTTGTGCGGTACCGGAGGCCAGAGTGGGTTGTGATTGATGGGATCATTAGTCAGTTTATAGATTTTGGGGATTTCTAGAGCTGCTAAAAATGGAAATTGCGTGTTTTCCCCCTGATCTAGCGAAGGAAGTATTAGCTGACTATTTGGACCATAGGGTCCGCTCATCAATGTGTTACCAGTAGGATAAGTAGGACTTTGTTGATAAAAATTTCCTATGGGTGGAGGTGTAGGGATATATGGTTGTTGTTCGTAGGGTATATTGTATTGTGGGGTGAACGATTGGTTGCCCCCAGGATAAAAATGCCCCCCTTGTCCAGATGGATGTTGGGGTGGATTGGCCCATATGGACGCAATAGAGTTGGTCGGAGGCATACTGCTATGTGCATAATTAAGAAATGGAGTGTACCCTACATCGAGTTGAGATGACTGTAGGGTTGGCGGTGGTGAACCTGGGTTGGTTGCCATTGGTACCGACCCCATAGGTGCCAGTTGTGAAACGGATGTTGGTGCAGTTGAAGACATCTCTTGGTGCGGTGTAATATGAACTATCACAGTTTTCGACGGATTAGTGAGTGGAGGACTGTAAGGAGGTACGACACCTTTCGTAAAAGGGTCCTCTGGAAATTTCGTGTGATACGGGGCTATGTGAAAATCAGGGTTTGTTAATGGAGACTTCTCTTCTGGGGGTAGGTACAGGTTCACCAAGACTCAATTCTTCCTCCAGTGTCAAAGGAGGGAGACCTTGCTGTCATCGAGATACACAGCGATGGTCGGAAGACGCCACAGTGACCTGTATATTTTTACCAAATTTTAATGATTTGTGATGTATTATAAATTCTCAGTGACAGTAACCACACACCTAAAAAAAAGAAAAAAGAACTAAAAATCAATCAACAAGCAGCTAGAATAGGGTGCCCTGTCTGAGTACTACCGTTTGCTGGAGATGAAACCCAGTATCACAATAGCATACAGAGAGGGTTGGTCGTAAGTACAGTTACAATTACTCTAGAACTTTGCCCAAACCTCAGACAATAGGTGTAAGTACTCTCTTGGAGACAAGTACCCTCCTAAAGACTAAAGACAGAGTAGGTCCATCTGTTTTAGGTACCAGGACAGCCCATCCCAGTCACCTTCTGTAAGTCCCTAAAAATTTTTGCCACTAAAGATACCTCAAATCACAGACATCATTAAGGGGGTCACGGTCTTAGACAACACGCTATAAGGGCAGAACACCTAGATCCTCGATCTAGTTTCGACATCCCCAAAGGGAACCCCAATATATAGAATGCCCATTGAATGCACTCGAAGGTGGGCTACCTTCTTATGCACCCATGTGTTGTCTCACGCTTAGCTCCAGTAGTGGAGTGGTCTCAACAATATTAGTGCAGTAGGATTTTGCTTATTAATGACTCTAGTTTCAAGTTTTGAGATCTTGGGTGATTTTCTCACTTCTCCTACCCCAAGATCCTAGCCTGAACTACTATTGGTGTGAGCTCAGAAAAACTTATATGATTGATTTTATTATCACTTTATTCTTAGTGTAATTTTATTATTAGTCTTGCGGAGGGGGAGTGGACGTATGAAATGTGATGAGACTCTGACCCAAAAAACCATGCAAAAATATGCTCTAAATATTCAATTCGATGAAGAGTATTTCTACAAGGAGAGGTTTTCTTTCAACATCCATGCACCAAAAATTCAAATAACATAGTTCAACCTTAAAGATTCAGACATCCATTTATCTCATCTTAACATTTTTTTAACCAAAATTCAGAATTAATTCAGCTAAGTTCAGAAAAATAAAAATAAAATTCTCTTCAAAAAGTAGATGCGTTTGAAATTGACTTTTTAAATGAGAGTAAAAGACAGAAATGCTAGCTAGTAAACAAGCACAGGGATCCAGTAAGAGAAGCTATTCTGATAGCCAAGAACTTTACAACCAAAATGAAACACAACACAAGTGTAAGCATCAAATTTTTGGCTAGGTAATTCATTGTATCTAAGCCTAGACCGCGTTAATGCAGGGAATAACACACTGGTTCTAAGCCTAGACCACATTATAATGCTCTAGAAGAATAACAATGGCAGCGTTAGTTAGGGTAAAGTTCTTCAGATGGCTAAGCAGGGTCTGATCTGGACTCTGTGAGCTTTTGAGATGTCTACTGAGCATATAAACTGGTCAGAAGGATATGCGAACAGAAGGAAAAAAGGGAGAGTGATAGGAACAGTCTGGAAACTTGGGGTTTCCTCCCTAGTGGAGTCGCCAATTCTGCTATAGGGTAATATGCTTGGGTAGTGGTTATCGAATATCCCTCTCTAGGATTTCTGGTGCCCGAGGCAGACAATCAGATTAGTTGTATATTTCACAAAGATGTTGCATTTATGTTCATGCTAATTTATATTATTTAATAAAATGAGATGGGAGATTGCCTCTTTTCCGATCCCGGATCCTTTGTTGAACACTAAGCAGCGAAGTAGGGATTCTCCTTCAACAGCTCCAAATTCAGGTCCTACGATCAAACAAAACACTCATGTAATATGTACAACAATATACTTCTTATTAACTAAATAAACATATAATAAACATAAAACAATGCAGATCTAAGCCATTCATGTCACGCTATATTAATAATTGAAAAAAAATGGCAATATTAAAGCATCGAATGGACAAAAAAGATACAGTTCTATTGATTTATAAAAATGAGGATTACAACCGTCGGTTGCACCAAGCTCTCCTCAATCTCCCAATCTCTCTCTCTCTTTCCTTGTATGTGATGGTGATCAAGGCGGCAAGCTCTCAATGTACTTCACTGATCCTCAACTACCACATTGCAACAACGTAGCTCTGCTTCACATGTATTCAAAAAACATTCGACCTTGGACTAATAACCCATAGCTCCATTTTATAGGAGATGGAGAGGGCAAACCTTGCCCAACTCTTTCAACCAGTTCAAAAAGGAAAAAACCAAGATGTTTCCTTAGCCTTCCATACTTTTTCCTTCCTTGAGAGTCTAGTTGCTTTTGGCAAGGCCTAATAAGAGGTTAGTGCCTTTTAGTTTCTATTTTTCACCGACTCATCATGAGAAAAATCTAGATTTTCCAATCATTATTTATGAGATTTTTTCTTGTTTCATATTTAAACATGGGTAATGCTGACCTCTGGGCAAGATAGAGAATTTCCCTAGTCACTAATGCGACCTTTACATGGATCAGAAGCATTATAACACAATTTAGTTGTTTCTGGGGTGCGTTACCTTGGCAGAAATGGGTTTTGTCTAGGTCACTTTCTTCCTTCCATATTACCTTCTCCTCTTAGCTGATGCGGAGGTCATTTTTCCTATAACACGGGACCCTTGCCAGTATTTTATTTTTTTATATGTGAAAATAGTTGAGGCTAGATGGAGTCAATTTTATTGATGATAAACGTAAGACTTGTGAGAATGTCTCAGCCTTTTCGAAGAGATCATCAAATTTTTCTTCTTCATGAATGAATTGTTTGATTTTGACCATAGCAGTGAAGCTTTGGGAGACCTTGTTAGGGTCATACTATCTGCATGGCAGAGTATCTAGATTCAGGGAGGTAATGTTTTGTATCTCTTTTACCACATGCCCAAAATCATGTAATGCAAAAGCACCACATTGCACCAGGAAAATTGACTAGATAGATTTGTTCATATCTTTCAGGGTTTTGGTAATACCATCCCCTAATGTTTGATAGGAAATATGTCTTTCCAATAACTTATCAAGAACATAATATGGAAGAATATGTCGAGTGTAATACTCCCAAAAACTTTGACATAAGTGAATTTTTCCTCGCCAAACCATCCTACGATTGGCAAGATGTTTGTTTTTTCTTCCTCTGATAGCCTGGGGGATTACATATCAAAAATGGTTTGGTAAATCGGTAACATAATTCTCTGAAAAATTATGTAAAAATGGGAGAGAAACTACAATTCCTACAAAATTTTATGATAAACATGGATGGGAGTAGGATTTTTTAGATTCCAATTCCAACCCATGTTTGGTAAACGTGAATAAAAAAAATATCATCCATTACATATGCACTAATATAAAAGGGAGGGATAACCTGATTGGAGATAATTATGTTTTGCATGTATTTTCTAATAGCCATAGCCAAATTTTCTGGAAAAATATGACTCTAGTTCATAATTATGGCATTAACAGTTGCATCAATCAATGGAACCCATTCCATGGAAACCTTGGTACTATCATCCTTTCAAAATAGCCTACACATCATTGCAGCTACATAACTATGTGGAGTTGATAGAGGTGAAATTGGGTACATACCAGATTTCTCCCTCTTGAATTTTCTCTCTCCTCTCAATGAAATATTTATCATAGGGCTTCTGCAGTTCTGGCAGGTGATACATTCTGCATAAATTGTCTGGAGTGAATGACCCCATGAATTTTTGCCTTGAATTTATGAATGTTCTATCTGAAATGTCCACATTGTTAGTAATCCACTTTACCATATCCGTGTCTGGAAAATTTTTGGGCCTTGTAGCTATCATGTGCAGGAAAGAACATGCTGCTTCAAAAGAAGAAGCCTCAAATGAGACTTTGGCTTCAGCTGTTGTTTTGGTTTCTAGTACCATTGGTTTTTCATCCTCCAGTCAATAATACATTGCTTCCCACGATGTAGTCCCACCATATTTGTTGCATGTAGTATTAGTAAAGAGTGGATGCATGTCTTAGTCTTCAAACACAGTAGCCTCCACTATCTTTTTTCCTTTCTTAGTCATTTCTGAGCGTTGTTTCCTGAAATTGGAAAATGGAGAAAATAGAATGAAATGTAGAGCAATAATGAAATTGGAAACACAATAACATAGTAAATTATATAAGGATGAATTTTTTATTTCAAACACGCATAAAAATATATAAATCTTCTCGAGCCTTTAAAATAGTAAATGCGACTGATCCTTATTAATTATGCATTAAGGGCTACGTGTGATTCTTTTTATGTATTATCAAAACATCACATCACAAGTCCCGAATGATATTTCAAATTGATATGACTTAAGTGTGATACTGATCCTACGATTGCAATAAATCAAAATATTGAAAATTCGCCATATCGCAATGTAGAAAAGTCGTAATATCACAATATCTCGCAATATCACAATATATCGCAATATCTCAATACCACAATATCTTGCAATATCGTAGTACTACGAAGTCACAATATCATAATGTTGCAAGATTGGTATATCGCAATGTCGCACTATCGCAAGGTCGGGAATCTATTAATTCAAAAATCGTTTATGTTTTGCGAATTGTGATGTGCGGCATATTTATGTTTTAAGTGGATTTTCCTTATGTGGAAGATTATTGCATTAAGACAGCCGCTTTATTGACTTAAATAATTTTTAAATCCTTTCAAGTTAAAATAAAAAGATCAACACTATTTTCTTTAGGGGTCCTGACCCAGGTTCACACGTTAAGGTTTGCCAACAAACCCCTATACTACTGGCCCTTTCGGTAGTGACCTGCTTGCGCAGGTCAAAGTATCACCTGAAGCAGTATGGGAGGGTGTTAGAACCAAGTTTCTGCACCCGGAAAGAGAGAAGGTAAGCCAAGCCACACACAACACACAGATCTATGGAAACAAAGCTATTTCGTAGGCTTAAATAGATAACTGGTGTACACATTATTATAGATCTAGATCTTAGGTCCGCATCCACGTGAGTTCGACTAGAAAATATATAAATTACAGTATGCACAGCAGACCAGATAGCATATATTATTAATAAAGACAGCAGATAACACAAATCATTCGTACCTTATCACAGATTTAACACATAGCGCAGATTCATATAACAGATAGATCCAGAACCAAATACCAACAATACTTCTCGTATATCATCAGCAGATTCTTACATTACCCAAAATCCCACCTATGCACACAGCCAGCAAGGTCCGCACATAGTAAGACAAAGGATCTCCGTGCACATAGCCAGCAGGAGTCTGACCCAAATACCTGAAACCCAGAACTAACAATCCGCACTTAGCATTCACTTCTATCCATCTTCTACCTATCTACTCAAAAATACTTACTATTTATACCAATTTAGCCTAGACTTACCGTGGTCCGCAAACCATGGTTTGTGGACTCCTGGTTTTACCTATTTACCCACTTAAAACGTATTGGGGATTTTATCCATCCTATCACCCCTATGCTATACTAAATATAATCAAAATAATATAAAATTGGACCAGCTTTCATCAGTGTGGGAGACCATACTCCAACAGTCCCCCAACAAAATCTTGTGACTCGTCCTGAGTCACTGTGGTGAGGGAGCCTCCACTTGCACATGTAGTGTCTGAACGGCTATAACCAGTGGGGCCAATACTTCTAGGATTTTCACCGCAACACTCTGTGTGATATCTACTAACTTCTGCGATATGGGACCCTTTGTGGCAGCGGTGACACTTCCTAGTGTCTGGTTGAGTCTTCGTACCTTAGTATCGATATCCTGGGACAATTTGAGGGTAATACTTGCCCACGGCTTCAATCTTTGTCCAATGACATATTTCTTGTGCCGAAGTGCCTCAATCTCAATGCGCAGGGATTTTCTAGTTCGTAGACGGGTGAGGTGCTGAGGTGGTATCAAAGCTGAGATGGTAGCCCCAATTTGTTCAAACTCTTCCTCTTTTTGGCGAAGCAACTGATTAATTTGTCACATGATTGGAGCATTTTTAATCTGTGTCCAGAGTTGCAAAGTAGTCTCCAATAACTGTGCACCCTGGTCAATTTGTCCCATAATGGTGTGGGTGGCCACAGTGACTAATGTAGCTCACTGAGCGCGAACTTTGGGAGGCGTCTCAGGCTGTAACTTGGCCTCGAGATTACTGATTTGCAGCTCCATTTGTGTCTTTAGGGTCTGCATCTCTGTTCTGGAAGCCGCCAGTGCTGTTGCCAATTCTTCTATCTTTACCCGGGGTGTGGCTTTAGGGGAAGGTTCCTCTGCTACTTCCATGTAGAGCTGGTGTATAACCATCTGTAGCTTTGCTTGTTAGGATGCTGTGAGAAGCACTGCAGTATTCTGTTGTGCGATTGTCTACTCGGCCAGGGCAAGTTACTGACTTACGTGTTGGTTTTGATGGTGGATCTCATGACAAACCACTGTATGAAGATCCTATACTGCATCATGTGAATATGGGTGAGATTTAGTTGTACTCTTTCTCATACTGGGATCTGTGTTGTTGGGTCCTGATCTTCCATGATAAGGGCACTACTAGGGATTTGGTAGAGGTGCCTTTCCCCCGTAACTAACGCTGGTTCGCTCAAAGGTGAGGGGTCTCGGCCTCGAGTGACACGAGTCTATGCTTCATATGTCTTACTTTGTATAGTGCAAAGCTCATTATAAATGGTATCGACTGCAAGCTTTTGTTGCTCCGCAAGAGCTGCCTATCTCTCTCCTCTGTGGCCACTGTAACATTGTCTGCTATTTGTTCAAGATCGCCTTCCGTTAAGGTGATCTTCTCATCTCTTTCCTGGCATTGAGCCCGGTGCTTTTTCCGTGCTCCTTTTATAGGCTCGCTTGTTCATTTGGTACTTGCTACAATGATATCTAGAGGCTTACCCGCAGTTCTTGTAGTGGCCCTGTGTGGGTGCTGGGTTGGTGGAGTGTTCTCTGTTGCTTCTATGCCTGTAGCTTTTCCCAAGGTGTTACCGAGCGCTTCAATGTTCCTTGGCGGGTGTTCGAAGCCCAGCTTCCATGTAGGCAGCCATTGTGTAATCACCTGTTCAACATCCTCATCCGATACCATAAAGGGAAGCCTCGTTCAAGTGTTATCCATACGGCTGCATATTTGAATGTGGCTCATCATAGCTTGGAATTTGGAAATCCCTTTGTATTTTTCATATATTATGGGGGATAGCCGAGGTCATGACTTGATTTCTTCTTCCAAGATACTCTGGAAAAAGACCCAAAAGACTTGGTTGTCTTCTGAGTGTTGCGCATCTTTGGAGTCCCACAAATGAGCATACTGAGCTCCTTCACACATACCAGGTTTGATCTCAGGGATGACTAATCCCTCAAGGGTTTTCTAGGTGATGAGGGCTATAAGAAGTAGTAGCTAGGAAAAATTAAAATGTTTTCCGAGGACCTGGGAGTCACAAACATTGATCAGGAATTCATCACGCAGGTGTTGTGCCCAATTGTAGCAAACCCCCTTTGCACACTGACCAACTAACTGGATGACATACGCAGGAACCGTTGCGAGCTGACACTTCTGCATTAATTTATAGGCCAATATCTAGGTGCCTAATCATGTAGCGTTATCATTGACGGATTCAATGATGAACCCCCTCATATTCCTGAGCACACGGTAATCTTAACACACCTCAGCAATTGTTTCTGCTTCGTATTTCTTGCCTACATTTGCCATAGGGTGCAGACTAGTCATAGGGAGGCCCGTAATCCGGTTGATTAGTGTAGGATCAATGGGAACTCTATCCCGAATCCATAAACAGCCATCATGAATTAGTGTGAGCAATTGGTGGGCCACCCAATCCGTGATAGTGTAATGTCCAAAGTGGGGCATGCGCATGAGGTTCAAGATTCCAGATCTGGCTAGGCTGGCCACCCAGCACTGGGGGATAATCATGACTCCTTCATGTGTGCTGATTGTGTCACAATATAATTCCAGGGTCAATTCAGCAAAAATTTCAGGATTCGCCAAGTCATGATCAAGAAATTTGACTCCCCGGAGTCTATTGCAAAGGTCGCCAATCACAGGAATGTCTCTGGGAGTCATGGGAGATTGTAGATATGCTTCCAGACCATTCAAGTTTTCTAGTGTGCACATCGATGTTTTGCGTGGTCAAACGACTGGAGGTAGCCAGTTGATGGGGTTAGCCGGTTGGGATTATTTTGACGTATATAGACAATAGGGAGACTTTGGCATTTGCGGAGATGTTCTAGTTTTTCCATCAGCCCTTTTGGCATCTGGCGAGGGCTATCCTGATCCTTGGGCTGGTTCTTTGCCCTTCCTTGTAAGCAGGGTTACAGGTACATATTCTCCCTCAGATTCAATCTCCATTATATCTTCTTCCTTGTGACCTACTGGTGCAGAAAGTTCAGAAGGGCTAGGAGTCATTGTTCGTGCTCGGAATGCGAATTCAGTTTCTAGGGGGTAATTTGTAGGAAGAAGGGTGGTTTTCCTAGACATGGGGGTCGCAGAATAGAGAGAATTCATGGTTATGGAGTGCAAGTAAGAAGGGACTGTAAGCTGAGTTAGCCCAGCTGTTTTATAGCCTCCATGATTATTCAACGGTTGGGTAGATCTTATGTAGAACTTATCAGCCAGAAAACAGATAAGAATCCACAAGATTTTATTCATTAATTGTTTTTTAATCATCCTTAACAACGGTAACTTCTTCTTTTTACTAGACATTATGATGCCAAGGGTTACTTTTTGTGCCCCAAATGTGTTTGGTACTTCTGCCATATCTAACTCGATCATCCTGAGAAGAGGTGCGTCCTCCCCCAACACAGGCTTGTTCTTTAGAGAGGTGTCTTGGAAGCTGGTAGGTGTGTTAGGTGCGACGGTTAGTTGTGAGGGACCCCATGCCACGTGATCGGTGCTTCGCAGGGCTACCTCCACATCTTCTGAACCATCAAACTAGGGCAGCTCTTTTACCTCCGTCGTCATACATCTGATATCTCTGGTAATGCTGAGGCATTGTTGTGTGGATGCATTTCCCGTAACCGATGTTGTTGCAGTTCTAGCTCCTAAAAGCGAAAGGTACCCATTATTAATTTCTTTCTCAGAAGATGTACTATCCTTCTATGTGGATACCCTATATAAGTAATCTCCTTCTTCGCTTCCTTGCACTATCTTGGTATATCCTTGTCCTTCTACAAGGTCTAACAAAATAATTACTCATATTCCATTGTTCTCAAATATCATACTCCTCTTCTTCTAATTGATGATGCCTCCCATTGCAATCGCCCAATCCAAGCCTAGAAGTGCTAGGTAGGGGTCCACATCTTCCAATGTTTAGATAACTTCAAATTCAGCTCGTATCCTAACCCCAAAAATGTTCACAACTATGTTTGATGGTTTTCCCAATGGCACTATCTTTTGTTGTTTAGCCATGTGTAGTTGTACAGCGAACCATTCAAACTTAGGTTCGCCCATGCGCTGCCAAGTTTGTTGAGGGAGCACGTTCACATCGGATCCTATGTCAAGAACAACTTGCTCCATCTCAAAATCCCCAATCTGCGTCATTAGCTGCATTTCTCGACCTATTCACTTCTTATGTTTGTATAGTTTGTGCACATTTTGTACTTGTGTGATAGGCGTGGTCTTCTCTACGCACCCATCGATCAGTTCCTGAAGACTCTCCATAGCTTGTTGGTTGCGCAACAGCTTTATACATGCCTGTAAGAATGGTTTGACCTTGTTTCCTTGCTTCGTGTTAGGTGCTCTCTTTTTTTCGTAATCATTACTCATGCTAGGGCCAAGTTCTTTTTAGGGGTATCCCTCTTCTTTCACAGCAACTTCCATCGACCCCTTTTGGACTAAGGCAGTTGCCGAGGCTGCCCCCCAGGGTTCTGTCTTCACCCTCTGCACATTTTGTGTAGGGTTCTTTTCCTGAACCCTTTCCAATAGAATCGGGCACTCCTCAATAAAATGATCCAACTGTCTACAATATAGACATGTCTGTCGAGTTTGGTTTATACAATCTCGTGCAAAATGGCCTACTTCCCCACAATTGTAGCAAATCAACTGACCTCGTCCTCGGCCCGCACTGCCTCCTCGGCCTCCTCCCCTTCCTCGTGCTAGGGATCCTCCTATTCCTGTGAGGGACTTGGGCAAGGCTGGATCGAACCGAATCCTAAATATGCTTCCTCGGTCAATTAGTAAGTCATATGTGCGACACGTTTGCTGATCGTGGCCAACTATTCTGCCGAACCGGCACCACTGTTAGTTAACTTCTGGACCATATGTGGTAGCGCAAGGGCAGTGGCTAGTGTCATGTAGCCCAGCAACGCATAAATCCTCACACCATATCATTGCCCTATTGGATCCCATGGCCTCCCTAGGTTGTAAAGGGCTAGGCGCTCTTGTTCGTACATACGCAGCTAGTAATGGGTAGTTATCCTTGGTGTGACCATTTACTCGACACTGGATGCACCATTTCTCAGGACTGGCTTCTGGCCCTTTCTCTTTGTGTAAATTCTGAATTTCCATATGCATCGCCTCTAGCTGGCCTTGTATCTGCTGCACCCCCAACTGGGTGTCATCCCTTGGGGCAGCTTCTAGTTTCATAGCTATTTCCAGTGCTTTTTCCTGCATTTCGATAGATTGTTGCCCCATAGGTATTCGTAGGTGAGGTAAAAGCATAGCAATGAACCATTCTATGTGTTGTATGTTGTCATACTGGAATCCACCTTCCTTGATGGCTTTCTTTAACCACTGATCCACTTCCCATATAGATTCAGATGCCCCTTGTTTTATATCTTTTAGTTCATTAACTATCTACGAATAGGACTTAGGTATTTTGAACTGCTACTTCAGTGTCGTCTTGATCTCATCAATAGTTTCATTTGCATGTTGTCCAATGTATCCCATATACCAATCGAGAGCTCTTTCTTTGAAAGCCAGAGATAGATGGGCCTACTTCACCGAATCACTTGTGATGTTTTAAGCCATCCATATTGATTCAGTAACAAACCAGAACCTATCCATACCATCATCACCCGCACCCCTGAAGGTAGGTAGTTTTAAATTCACAGCCATATCTACCTTATTTTTGGTGTTCTGGCATTACGTGATTGCTCTTTCAAAATGCTCATGGTCTCAGCAATGGAACCATTTGTTGGCTTTAGGGGTCCCCACCTGTTTTCACATGATAAGTTTGCCACAAACCCCTATACTAATCGTATTATCGGCCCTTCCGGCAATGACCTACTTGCGCGGTCAAAAGTCTCAATTCGAGTAGTGGAGGGTGCTAGAACCAAGTCACACTCGAGGAGAGCATGTCACCAAGCCATGCACAACGTACGCATCTATGGAAATTGTTAGACTCCGTCTTCTCAAGTCCTCTGTCAGAGTCCAATTCAGATAGGTGGCTGTCAAAGTCTCTTTTCAATATGCAGGCCAATGACAATTAGCTTTCACCCACTGCTACTTAGATGTTTGCAAAGCTTGTTCTCAGAATATTTCAATAACACTTGCAAGCTAGGAGAAGGTTCAGTAAGATATTATTTCAGGGGTTTCAAAGATCAAAAGGATAATTCTTCTCCAAAACTCTGTTTTGGAGAAGAAATTGTTAAATTAATGGTTTGCAATAAGTATATTTTTAAAGTCTGCCCTCATGAAAAATGTCAAAGCAGGCCCTGGTCACCTTCTAGAGTGTGGTCACAACAACAGGGGAGAGAGTTCTGAGAGCTGAGGTAGGAGAAAATTAGAGTTTTATTGTACAGTTTTAGACAGAGAATTTAATGAAGAGATACAGCTCTGTTTTTTGAGATTCTTGTGGCTTGAAATTTAGCAAATGTTTTTCCTTTTGTTTCATATGTCATCGTTATGTTCACAGTTCATTAATCGCCATTTCAATATTGAATGTTTCTAAGTGAGAAGGGCAGAATTCGGCTTGCTGCTCTGCCCTGGAGAAGCTTTCATGTTTTGTGTAATTTCTTCTATTTGATAAGGATTCAGTTATTGCCCTTGTCAACCTCGCAGCGGTCTTTCACTCCGTATAATTCCAAATTGATTGCTAAAATTCATGCTTATCTTGCCTCATGTAATAATCTGCGTTTTTCATTTGATCTCTGCTCTCACTGTTTCTTGATCCCACACAGCCCAGAAAACCCCATTATTTATTAAAAAACCCCTTTCTATCAATTTACTAGCCTAAAATCAATATCAGTGTTTCATTTAGGTCATCTCAGATCCTATTGGACATCTTTCACTGAGTTTGACCCGGAGAGAGCCCTCTCCTGTCCTCGTAGGGCTAGCTACGAGGCTAAGCTTGGTTTGATGTTGCCTCGAGTTTTGCCTTCTTCGCCCCGTGCGTAATCGAGCACTACCGGAAATAGAGCTAGTTCGCGGGCTTAAATAGATAACCGGTGTACACATTATTACAGATCTAGATCTTAGGTCCGCATCCATGTGCGTTCGACCAGCAAATATATAAATTACAGTACGTGCAGCAGACTAGATAGCATATATTATAAACAAACACAGCAGATAACACAGATCATTCGTACCTTATCACAGATTTAACACAAAGCGCAGATTCATATAACAGATAGATCCAAAACCAAATACCAGCAATACTTCTCATATATCATCAGCAGATTCTTACATAACCCCAAATCCCACCTGCGCACACAGCCAGCAGGGTCTGCACACAGCAGGACAAAGGATCTCCGCACACATATCCAACTGGAGTCCGACCCAAATACCCAAAACCCAGAACTAACAATCCGCACTTAGCATTCACTTCTATCCATCTTCTACCTACCGACTCAAAAATACTTACTATTTTTACCAATTTAGCCTAGACTTACCGTGGTCCACAAACCGTGGTTTGCGGACTCCTGGTTTTACCTATTTACCCGCTTACAATGTATTGGGGCTTTTATCCACCCTATCACCCCTGCACTAGACTAAATATAATCAAAATAATACAAAATTTGACCATCTTTCATCAGTTTGGGAGACCCTGCTCCAACAAACACTACATTTGTTCTTCTAAAAGGAGTTTTATTTATCATATTTCGCGGATTCTGACTCATGACTAATATTTGTTACTTTGGATTTTTTTATTTGTGATAAAGCAAGAATGCTTAGTCCTAAGTGAATTAACTCAATATCTTAAGATCATCCAAGGTTTTATTACAAATGGTTTTAAAAGGAACAATATTATTTTCTAAGTCTTTTGAAAAACAAAATTGAAGGGTCCCCATTTATTATTATAATATTAACTATTATAAAATAAGTGGGGGGGTTGTTTAATAGTAAAACAGGTTCACATTCACACCATGCTCATCAATGATGAACCCCAGATATTGAACCTGGGTTATACAAAAAGTGAATTTCTCCAAATTGGCACACAGCTTCTGTCGTCACAGATTTTGGAGGAGTCATTGAATATGGAAGAGGTTCTCTTCCCAAATTTCGCATAAGATCAGGATGTCATCCAAATACACCACCACAAATGTCGCAAGATGTCATCCATTAGCCCCATGAAGGTTTCATGGGAATTTTTCAACCCAAAAGGCGTGATTAGCCATTCCAGAAGGCCCTCCTTGGATTTGAAGGCAGTCTTCCACATATCCAAGGGCTTGATTGGTACCTGGTGATTCCTAGACTTCAAGTTGATCTTACTGAAATATTTTCCCCCTTAAGTTGTTCCAAAATGTCATCAATCCATGGGATTGGATACCTATTACGAATAGTGATCTTGTTCAGCACCTGGTAATAAATACATAGTCTCCAGGTCTCGTCCTTCTTCTGTACCAACATGATTGGGCTCCCACAAGGTGATGAACTTGGCCTGATTTTCCCTTTTTGAAACAAATCCTGAATCTAACTCTTGATTTCATCATTCTACATAACATAGCATCTATATATCATTCCATTGGGAACCAACTCACTTGGGGTCGAATCAATGGGGTGCTTGACCTGACAGTGTATAGGTACCCTTGTGGGTGAAGTGAAGATGTCCGTGTAATCCTCCATGACCTTGTCCATATGATGTTGCCATGTAGAGGAGCCTTGTCTTAAGGCCATGGCCACAATATTATTCTTTCCTTAAGTGCTAATCATAAGGAGAAAAAAATTTCCTGGTCTTGGAAATGAGATTACTACATTTCTTCACAATGATCAAAGAGATGGTTGTAGGTGGTGCTACCTCTGGTATATTGTACAACTTATTGCATAAATTAATAATAAAAATGCAAGGCCTAGACTCATACACAACATGTCACTTCCACAAGTATCATTTCTCAAGTTAAGCCACCCAATGGTGTATGGATGCAGGTGTGTTGTGTTCATTAGGGCCAGCTACTTCAAAAACTCTGTTTAAATGAGGTTCTTTTGGCTTCCATTGTCTAGAATTAACTGCAACAGAGAAACCTTCAACCACATATGGGAGTGCAAGAGGTGCTCCCCCTCCTCTGGATATTCAGGCTCATCCTTCTTGATCATGGTGGTGGAAACGGTGGAATTAGGCTTTGCGTCAATAATATGATTCCATTTATCATTCCCCTTGTCAGGTTCTAGCTCAGAGCCAGAGCATGGATCTGATTCAAAAGCCTTTAGCTTGGCCACCAGTGACTGCTTGGCCTGACACTCAGTTGTGTTGTGAGTGGGGCTCTTATGGAACTTACACCACTTTCTTGTATCCTTCATTCTCTTCGTGGTGTTTTTATTTTCTTGTGGCTTTGGAGGATTGTCATGGGTCACCCCGCCTTGGATTTGGCCTTTGTTATGTGGTTTGGGGGCGCCTTCCCTTCCTTTAGATTTGAAAATCTAAAGTCTCGCTTCTTCTGTTTAAATTTTTTCTCAATATTGGTAGGATATCAGTATGTTGCACCAAGCGAGGATATCTTGAGTAACTTCATTTCCTCTTTAATGCATATGTGCAAACAACTATGGTACTTAAGCACCAGGTTTTTCTCTAAATATTTGATACCCAACTTTGTGCATAGGGTATGGAATAGATTTGTCAACTCATGCACATATTGATCCCTTTGTTGCTGCAACGTAGTCCATTATATGTACTTGTCCTCATAGCTCCCCATGGATTAATATTGTTCCTTGATGGAATCTCAGCAAGAATTCCAAGTTTTTTCTGCTAAAAACACTAATAATTCTCTCTCATCCCTTTATTCGAAGTAGGTTTCCAACCAATCCTTGACATGGGGGGCGGCTTTGCGGAGTGCAAAAGTAATATTTTCCCTATTGGAAAAATCATGAACTAAAAAATATCCTTCCAAAATATTTAACCATCTATCTATGATCTAGCCTTCAAATATGGGAATTTCAAATTTGACTTGTACCTTCAAGGGAGTGGTGCCTCCAGAGTGACTGTCGGACGAAGATGTGTCGCATGTGGGAATCCGTCGAAGGATCTGGGAAAGTTTTCCATCATCACGTTCCTTTGTCACTCGAGGGATTCTTCGAGAAATTTTTTGATAGGATCTCCTGATCCCTTGTCTTTATTTTCTTCCACCATAGGAGGTCGTCGGGGTTTGTGAGGATGGTATTGCAAAGGTTCAACCAGTTTGATCCCTAACTCCTTATACCATGACCTTGTTGGGGACATGAAAAGAAAAATAGAGAAAGAGTATACCACTCTAATACCATTGATCCAAACTTAGACAGAAATGCCACAAAATACAAATATAACCATAAATACAAAGATGTAATAGAAATAACACTACATTTAATTAATATCAAAGAACTGAAATATGCTTACAAACAAAATGGAAATAAACTAGCTTGGGCAATGGTAGCTTATCTCTGAGAAGATATGTGGTGGATACAATCCTATGAACTATATTACAATGAGGATCAAAGGCTTATTTTTTATTGAGAAACAATTGAAAACCCTAAACATCCAAAAACCTAACCCTAGGAGATGAATCGCCAAATTTGTGGGCCCCATGGGGGTAAATTGGTACATCAACTTCACAAGGTCGTAACTTTAGCATACGATCTTTGTTTGACGTGCACAATGCCTCGTTAGAAATATCTATCTGAGGAGGACTACAAATTTTGACTCCAAACATCACTTAAAATTTCTATACTTCTATTTTTCCAAAAAAACGTCATTTAGGGCCTCAAAACGGATCTGGAAGTTCAAGACTCGAAAAACTGTCAAAATTAGTAAATTGTGCTACAATCAAGGAACTGAAAATTTGAAAGAAAAAATGGTGGGGATCCAAGTGGAATAAGTGGGTGGCCACCAATATACCCTTGGATCAAAAGGAGAAAAAATTTGGATGTCACATTTGAGATCAGTTCCAGGAATATTTAGAAGACATTATCCATAAATTAAATTTGTTATATATAAATCCTTCCACTAACAAATTCACTTGGAGCAATAAGTAGATTGGACCAAGCCATATTATTTCCTGGTTAGACATATTTTTAATTTTAGATTCATTATTATCCAAAAAGATATTGGTCAGTTCTAGAATCCTCATTTGGATTAGCTCATATCACAGGAAAATCATTCTTCATATCTTGGAAGATATTGACTTTAGGACACTACCCTTTTTCTATTATCTAATTTGGAAAAACTCGCCAAAATTTAGCAATCTGGTGAAGAATATTTGGATAGATTAGGCATTGGGAAGCCTAATTATGATATGGGAGAAAAATATCAAGTGCTTGAAGCTTGCATTAAAACGACAGGCTCAAGACTAGCTATCAAAAAAACAGGGAAAGGTATAGGTTCTTGAAAAAATAATGGAAATTATATAGGATAGTATGGATAATGGGTTAGTGACACATGATCTACTATAATAAGAATGATAATAATTTGTATCCTATCATAAATATCTCAAAGAGGAAAAAGAGATTGTTAAGTTTCTAATACTAGCCAGATTTATTTTCTCATGACAATTTAATTTATCTTAACAATTTATTTATTTACCCAAATAAATCTTGAATCACTAAAAAATAAAATCACTGGTATTTTTAACTTCTAGAATTAAATATATGTAGAATACATACACTAGAGAGATCAATCACACATTGCAAAGTAACTCACCCACAACAATTCTCCTTCATACATTTATATGTAAAATCGGCACTTTTCAACCCATATAGATGCAAGGAAAAATACAAAACTCTAGAACCTATAACATGGTTCCGTTAGAATGAATTTTCCCAAGGAACTTAGCCTCTAGGAAATTAGTCTTCCAATGAAATTTAAATCGATAACTTTTCCCAAATACTCAGCCAACAACTCGACTCGCGCCCTCCTTGTGTGCCACTTATACATACTAGGTAAAACATGACCCTCCAACAACTTGACAGCATCTAGATAAAATTGATCTCCTTTCAATGACTTGGCCCTATAATATCCTCTTATTATCCCCTCCTATATTCTCCCAATCCACTCACACTTCTGCTTCTTTGTGCTCTTAGTCCATAGATCCACTCACACTTAGAGAAAATTTGGTTCTCTAAATGGTGACTCACTCACACAACTTGTGTCTACACGTCCTCACTAGGTTCTTTTCATAATCTTCATTGAGTCCAAATATCTAACCCAAATCTCCCTTCTAGAACCATCTTGGAGATTAATGATTGAGATTATTTCCAAGTCACTTAAATAATTAAATTATTTATCCTTAGAAAATAATTCAGTAGTCCATAATAATTGATTTTATTTAATTATTGTACTTTTCCTAAGTTAGACTTAGGAAAGAAGACATCAATCACTTAATCCACCAAACAAGCACCTAGAAGAGGAAAATAATGTCTTCCACATGCTAAGACACCAAACCTTTGCAAAAAACCTTCTAAAGCTACCACTCAGCACTTCAACACTCCCTCTTACCAAGGAAGGGATTCTCCTCTACCCCCATCTTATCTCGGTACTTCACAAACTTCCCTTTCACCCGAGGCTTTGTGAGAACATATCCACCTACTCATCTATATAAATCTATTGCAATCTCACAACACCTCTCTAAAATTTGTCATTGATAAAGTGATATCTGATCACGATATGCTTCGACCAATCATGGAACATAATATTCTCAAATATATTAATACAACTCTGATTGTCACAATGAATCTCCATTAGCCCCATCTGCAAATCAAATAACCCTGCAAACATCTTGCGAAGCCACACTGCCTAAAAACTCACCATACTCGCTACCATGTGATTGCCTTTGCTTAATTGAATGGCATTGTTGTTTTCTTCTTACTGAATCATGAGATCATTGCTGATCCCAATTTGAAACAACTAGCAAATGCAGCATTCTATCCACTTCACTCCCTGCCCAATGATAATTTGTGTATGCTTGCAACTCCACTCCATCTTTGACATATTTGAGTCTAAATTCCATTGTGTCACGCAGGTATCTCATCACATGCTTCACTTCCACCTAATGAACCTATCTCGACTCCACCGTGAATTGGCTAAGTGCATTCATAGCAAAACATATTTCCGACCTAGTGTTGACCAAATACATCAGCTACATGTACATGTTGGATCCATTAATTCACCTTCAGAAGAAATCATATTCTTTAGGTTAATTATCATAGGTGTAGACATAGGCTTTCAATCCTCCATCCTAAACCTCCTTGTTATAGGTCAATTTGGATGCCATTCCCAATGACCTGGTTAACTGGGCATCATCTCCAGGACCGATGATCAAGGGTCTGTCATTCCCTATCATTTCAGTTGCTACATGCCCTAAGACAAGAAACAAGACAAATCAAGCAAGACTTTCATCAAGCAAAGGTTTCCATGGTTTGAAGCTTATTAAATAACATATGAGAGCTCACCAACGTAGTCTCTAAGGGGCCTTAGTGCGTTGCATATCCAGGTATCCCCATGCAAGGCTGCTCTGCAAAGCACTTCCCAACATTCAAAGGTGTGTTGGTCACATTGGGAGCGAAATTCTCATTGTTCCGGAATCTCCACTTGGCGAGTGCCTTCTAGAAGAGTTCGCATGTGTCAAGCTTCAGATCCAAATGTCCATTTGACATCTACATGACTAGAAACATGTCTTGCCTATTTTTGGAAAGCTATTGATTGCAAAACAACCTGCAATTCATCTATAAATTGAGTACAGATCTAAGTGCTTGAAGAGGAAGAATTGAGTAGAGAAATGCTGGAGAATTTTCAATTGAGAGCTAGATTTGTGAAGCTACTGCTATAGATATTTATACTATGATGAGGCTTGGGAGCTTTGCTGGAAGGTCACTTCAAATCAGTCACTAGGTTGTAACCTCTCCTTCTATCATCAATAAAGAGTACTGCTTATTTTTCCCTATATGCATCTGTATTGACTTTGATTTTCCATATTTCAAGATCTTGGTTGATGTATATGGTTTATGATTTACTGATTTAGCTAACTAGCTTGAATAGATATATATATTATTGCATCTTCTATTTTTTCAGTGTTCTTTCTTGCATGAAGCATTCAACTCACAAACCACTTGAATTTGAAGCTGCAATGGAAGCGACAGAAGGAGCCATTTGGAAGCAACTAAACAAGTAAGCCTCCAATACTCTCTATGTATCTATTCTGAGTTAGGAGAAATAGTCATATAGTCTTTCACCTGTTGTTCTAGACTAGCACCAGTCTAGGGAAGTGTGATTTATCCGTAATTCACAATTCTGGCACAAAAAATTTCCAACTTCGCTGGGGATAATTTCTCTTAGTTCTAGGTGTTAGAGCCTCTAATTTTCTTTGTTTATCCACCCAGTAGTTCTTTCACATAAATATTAAACTTTTCCAAAGCTTAATTTGCAAAGAAAGTGAGTTAAACAGTAGTATTTTTCTTTGTCTACTGCGCCCAATGCGCCCTTAGACTAGACACAGTGCTTTGCAAAGTATTGTCTCCCTTCCTAGCCTGCATTGCAGAGCACTGTCTCCCCTTGGAGACTACATTGACTCCTGAAAGTGACCAAATTCCCTTGAATTTTACTTTGCAACTTGATTCAGTTTTGTTTGTTGTTGTGTTCTGAAAAGTTTGATCCTCAATTGACCAGTGACTCTATATACTTCTTCTCCTTTGACTAAAAATTTGTTCAATGTTGTTTTAAAAAAGTCTTTCTTTATCATTGACAAGTTGATTTCAAAGTATTTTTTTATGGTCGCATTAAGAATCATTTTCTTTCGAAATAGGAAATTGTCGTAAAATCTTCATTCCCTTGATAGGAGAAATTGTTGTTGAAATCCTCATTTTTCCTTCAAAAGAGAAATTGTTGTTTGTATTCTTCATTTCTCGAAAGTAAAAAGCATTTGAATTATTGATCTAGTGCACCTAGTTTATTTTCTGCATTCATAACATTAAGGAAACTGAAAAGAAAATCTTTCATTTACATGTAGGATTGTGTGTGTTTTGCAAAAGGAACATTAGGAAATCTGCATTTAGTTTTAGATTCATTGATTTGTTTGCTCTCAAATTATTTGTTCTCTTCCCTTAGTAGCTAGGTTCTTCATTGAAAAAGCTGAAAGTGAAAGTTTGTTTATCATTCTTAGTTGCATTTTAGGAATTTCATACACATCATCACGGTGAACCTTTGAAAGGAAAATTGTCAAGCAAGATCAACATAAAATTAATCTCAATTTACTTAACAATGCTTTGGAACCATAACGATAACATTTAGAAGGTCTAGGCTAGAGACGTGTTCCGGCGTCGTAAAAAATAGTAGTTTTTGTTAACTTGTCTGCGATACATTTCGAGTGTGATACCTCACTCCACGAACGTAAGTATATCGTAGCTCGTCCACGTAATTTTGGGTATATCGGGCGGTGTTACAGTGCGATAAGTATAAAGGGGTGCTCTCACTGTGAGGTTTCGCATCAGACAGCGCTAATACGGACTTGGGCCTCCACGTGCCTTCAGATATATTTGGGAGGAAAAATTTTAGGTGCTATCCATCCATAGTGAACCAAGTCAGCCACCTTGAAATTATGATACATCGAACACAGCATTCGGGGAGATTACCTACCCATACTTCTTGGTTCGCCAGGAGGTATTCTATAGTTGACAATTTCTTGGTAAACCCTTTTGCCTAGCACTACCCTCTTTTTTTTATTTGTTTTTGGATAAAATAAATTAGTAATCATGGAAGAAAAAAATCATATCCCCCGTCGTTCGCATAGATTAGCTTTAAAACCACCTTTACCACCATAAGTTACTTCTGGTAGGCGAAGGTGATCACGATCTGCCGAATCAAGTACAATTCGTACCTTCAGTGAAACACCATATTTTAACCCAGAGTTAGCTCAAATTGTTTCCACACATCCCGATTCATCTACTGTTGTCAAAACGGAGTCTTAACAGCTACCCGTGGTCACGATCCATTCAATCGTTGAGACCATACCTCCAGGACCCAACATTGTTCAATCACAAATTGATCCAGATCCTGTCTCTTCTTTTCCAGAACATCTGAATCCTGAAGTCAAACAACCAAAAGTTATTCCTACCTTAGTCATCCCACAAAGTTCTATAGCTATTGAAACTCCTATATCACACAATCAACCATCTGAAATATATTTTGGGCCTGACAATGAATTTCTTCCTCCTAGTTTAATGATGATTGAATAAATCCCACAAGATGATACACCTTTAACTCCAACCCATTTTGGGGGGGACCTTTACCTGTACCATTCCTTTCCTCAATCGTTTCCATCTGCTTTTGTTGATCCTATTGCCATTCAATCTCCCATTGATTTTCAAGGATATACATTTGGTCAAACAACCATGTCTGAACCAGCATATTCGGTTGGGTCTGTTGTTCCAATTACGTCAGCTCCTACCCTCGCTACTCTGTCGATGTTTACAACCTCACTAGAGTCATATTTTCACGGTGGCCCTTCGGTCCCAACAGGTTACAAATAATTATCTGGCACTTTCTCTAGTGCATATTCACGTTCATGGTCTTTTCCAATGTCATCGTCTAGTGTTTTAACTGGGAGTCCTATAGTTAGTACTGAACGACTTGATTCATTACATCCATCATCAGGGAAATATCAAGTCGGTCCTTTTGGGTCAATTCCTTTAGTACCATATCAACTGGACTCCCAACATTTAGGGAACAATATTTTCCATCTTATCATCCTCCTTATGCTGGGGGGAAACCTTTGGTCACCCAATATGACAGTACTCAGTCACTTTTTGGTCAAACTAATGTTGACATGAATGTTTTTCAATGGTAGCCCACTCTGGCTATCCAACCACAAACGGTTGTACACTCGTATCAACCGGTTCAACCTGTTACACCCACTTCATTACCACTTATTACAGAATCAAAATATTGTACATCAACCTTATCAGGCAAGCTCTTCAACTCAATATCATCAAATTTTGGGTCCACAGAATCAAAATCCTTTGGTTAATTTCCAACAACCTGTATCAGGAATTATTTATTCACAAGCTAGTGTACCATTTTATGGGGTGTCACAAACGCAACCTGGTTATACATATCAACCGAATCCAAATTCTACTAATTTGGGTTATAATATTGGAGGACAGATCCCCTGTCAGCCACAGGCACAAATTCCTCATACTTCATTTCAACAAGTATCGTATCCAGATTTTGGTCAACAGAATTCTCAAGTGTTTTCATGCAGAAAAACCCCTATTTGGGTTACCAGCAGTAGATTTCGTATGTTGGTGCTCAAAGGCCTGTTGCCCAAGCAATTCCATCTTACCCTGGCTATGCTCAACCTGACCTTAATAGACAGTTTCCTTTTGTTGCAACCTTGGAATTACAAGATTTTAACTGGTTAACCAATGATCCTATAAATTATGCTCCTTGGTGGCCAGTGATACCTCATAAATTACCCTCCGATATTCCTAAATTCAATGGAAACCCCGGAGAAGATCCGTCGACCCATGTCATGACTTATCATTTATGGTGTTCATCAAATTCCTTGAATGATGATTTTGTTCGACTACTCCTTTTCTAGTGTACACTTACAGTTCCAGCTGCTAAATGGTACTTTGAGTTACCTAGAGCATATTTTGACAATTTCACTGCCTTAGCTACTCTCTTTTTGACCCATTTCCAGTTACTGATTAGATACGAAACTGAAACGAAACTCTTGACCAACTTCAAACAGACTAACGCTACTCACATTTCCGATCATATTCATGAGTGGCATTGTCGTTGACGAATGATTAAGACATTTTTTCCCGATCAGCTCCTTGTTGAATGGTTCATTAAGTCCCTGTTACCATCTATAACTGAGGATGTGGCTAAATGTGGCGTCATCACAGAAGAGCAAGTTATCGCTCGTGCCCAATATTTAGACTTGATTTACACTCAATCTGGCATGCTCTATGAAAAATTTCCTAATGCGCCGCGATCTGATTTCAATGTTCCTCCTCAAATAAAGGACTCTCATGCCAAAGACGGCTTGATAGGCACTGCAAACACACACCACACTATTGCATCTAATCCTGTTCCTACTTCCGAAATTAATGTCGTGTCATTTGACAAATGCAAAAGTGACAAGCAACCAGGAAGTAAGAAAAAGGGGAAATCAAAGAAAAAACAAACTTCTGACCCACAGGAAAGATCATCTGATCAACCGTCAGGACCACGGAAACCTCGTTATCCATGCATAATCTGTAACAAGGAAAATTTTGTTAGGGATTGTCCTCACTGTGCTGAAGTCTCAAAAATCATCAATACTTCCCATGCATCAGCTATGTTGACAGACCCATTTCAGAATCCAGACACTAATTTGGTTGCTACAAATTTAGCTCCTAGTTCCCAAGTGTTAATTTTATCCACTACAAAACCTTCACAAGATATTTTGGTGTCGATGTGGAATAAATACTATGGTAGTCTAGCCACTGATCAACCTACTACCTCAACAACGAATCCATCTAATGAATCAGTACCACCTACTGTTATTCCTGAATTGACAATTAAGCCACCAAAGGGAGTAATTCATAAATCGACATATAATCCTCAAGAAAGAGCTACACAAAATTATAATATAGTTGAAGATTTGGCTCAATCCCCTTCAGCTATGTCTGCTCTTGAGGTATTACAAAATTTTCCCTCCCAGAAGCAAGCTTTATTGTCTGCCATTGGTGGAATTGATCCAACTGATTCTAATCTTGTCGTATTTAATCATACGGGCTATGTGTCACAACTACCAGCAGAATTGGCATTCTCCATCCAAGTAAATGTTCTCAATCACCTTGTTCATCGCACTATTATTGATGATGGATAATCTATGTGCATTATGTCTCTAAACTGTTGAAATTCACTTAGCTTGCCGCAATTATCACAATCATCAACAACATTTAAGGCTTTTGATGGAAGAACATATAAACCTTGTGGTATTATCAACAACCTACATGTTGAACTAGGGGGGAAAACAGTGAATATTTATTTTGAGGTTGTTGATGGACCCCTTGACTATAATATTTTACTTGGAAGACCATGGGTATATGCAATGACTGCTATTGTTTCTACATACTTTAGAATGATTGCCTTTCCACATAAAGGTACAATCACAATCATTAATCAATTACCTTCTTTGCCTCCGCCTCGCAGGTAACAGGAAGCGTTCCGTTTGTTCACTTACCCCAACTAGAAATTCAGAACATTGGTGTAGGACTCTTAAAGGATTCCACTCTTATGGGAACCTTTGCATTATCGCCGCCCACGACATCGGAAAAAATTCCAAGTATCGATACCTACTACATGATCTCTTCCACTCTATATGGCTTAAGGGAGAGTATGGATGATTCTGAAATTTCTATGTTGGATGATGTTTTAACGCCCAGCCCTATTGAGCAAGTATAGTAATCAATATATTTGGTTTGGGCGGAAAATCCGAAATCAGCGTCGCCGAGTGTTTGGGTTGATCATTCCTTAGATTTTGGTACTCCATCTGATCCATTTTTCTCAAAAATTTTGACAGATGAAAATATTTTGGAAGCTATGATGTCAGAAGGAGAACCATGGTAAGATTATCATCATCGTTCCCATCTTCCAGATTATGAAGAAAACAATCTCAGTGAACTATATCAACCATCCATCAAAACTTTCTTTTCGAATTCTTTTCCAATTAATGCAATCGATTCTGAGCGAAACTTATCAAATATTGAAGAAACGATTTCTATTGATATTTAGACCAAACCTGGCATTGTAGAAAATATTCATGTTGGTGTATCTTGTTCTCCAAGAGGACTTGATTCATATTCCTCTCTTTTTCATGAATTTCGTGACATATTCGCTTGGTCTTACAAGGAAATGCCAAGCATAGATACTAGTATAGTTGAACACACTATTAATATGTATCCTGATGTCAAACCAACGCATCAACGGCTTCGTCCTGTTCATTTGAAGAAAGTTGCCGCCATCAAAGTAGAATTTGAAAAACTTTTGCGTTCTGGTTTCATTTACCCTGTTCCGCTAACTAAGTGGGTTTCCAATATCATTCTTGTTATGAAAAAACAAGGAACCATTAGAGTGTGTGTTGATTATCAGGATGTTCATCATGCTTGTCCAAAAGACAACTATCCTACTCCCTTTATCGACCAGATTATTGATGATTGTGCTAGATGCGAAATATTCTCGTTTATGGATGGATTTTCCAGTTACAATCAAATCAATATCCGCTCAGATGACCAAAAAAAGACAGCATTCATCTGTCCCTGGGGCACATTCACTTATAGGAAACTTCCCTTTGGTTTAAAGAACGTTGGGGAAAATTTTCAGAGAGAAATGGATTATGCTTTCAACGACATCAAGCACATTTTTCAACCATATCTAGATGATTTACCAGTGCATTCATGAAATCGCACTGATCACCTGATGCATTTGAGAGCCATTTTCTTACGCTGCCGACACTATAAGATACGCCTAAATCCACATAAATTTGTGTTTTGTGTTGGTTCTAGTCGATTTCTTGGATTCGTAGTCTCAAAAGAAGGAATTCAAATAAACCCAATGAAGGTTCAGGCCATTCTTGATTTTCCTGCACCATCAAACTTACTTCAGATACAAAAACTTCAAGGAAAGGCTAACTTCTTGAGAAGGTTCATTCCAAACTACGCTGAAATGGCTAAAGGATTTACTCGATTATTGAAAACGGGGGTTCCCTTCCATTGGGACCAAGTTGCACAAGATTATTTTGATGCTGTCAAGGAGACTCTTGTCCGAGCGTCATTAATGTATCCTCCAAATTATCAAAATGATTATTTCCTATATATCGCCGTGGTTGAAACGACCATCGCTATGGTTTTGGTCCAAGTAGAAGATAGAATTGAACATCCGAGCTATTATTTGAGTCTTAATCTCAATGATATGGAAGTTAAGTACTTGTACATGGAAAGGCTTGCCTTGGTAGCTGTTCAAGCTATCCAAATATTTCACCATTATATCATGCTCCTAAAAACAACAATAGTTTCGGATTGCAACCCCATGACTTATATCTTATCACGTCAATTGCTGAGGGGGGAATATTCAAAATGGATTGTCAATTTGCAGGAATTTGATTTGGAATTCATCAAATCCAATTCAAAGAAGTATTTAGTTTTGGCTGAGCTTCTCTATGACCTCCCCTCTGATATTTCTCCTACTACGTCGAAACCATCTATTCCAGATGAGTCTCTGTTTCTGATCGGATCATCTGATCCTTGGTATGGGGATTTCATCATTTATCTCCAAACCCAAACTTTTCGACCTAATACCTCTCACTCTGAACAACGATTTATTCAATACCAAGCCAAATATTATCTGATTGTTGGCGATACACTTTATCGTCGTGGTGTCAATGCCATTTTAAGGAGGTGCCTCACTCATGAGGAGGTCGAAAAAGTGTTAAATGATTGTCATGTTGGGGCTTGTGGTAGACACTTATCTGGATATGTTACCGCATAGAATATACTCCACACTAGTTAATTTTGGCCTACTGATTTTCGAGATTGCATCCTTGCAGTCAGAAGTTGTCATGCATGCCAGATTTTTTATCGTAAAATCTACAAATCGCCAATGCCAATGCATCCTGTTGTCTCTGCTGGACCATTTACAAAATGGGGTATTGACTTCATGACCTGTAACCCTCCTTCGTTCGAGGGGCATGGTTATATTATTGTCGCAATCGACTATTTTACCAAATGGGCCAAAGCGATGCCTACATTTAATAACATAGGACAAATAGCTGCATTGTTTTTCTTCAACCATGTTATTGCACGGTTTGGGGTCCCATAGGCTATAGCTACGGATCATGGGAAGCATTTTCGCAACCATATGATTTCTGAATTGACTGCCAAGTTAGGATTTCCGCATGATAAATCTACTCCTTATTATCCACAATCAAATGGACAAGTTGAGGCTATTAACAAAATTCTTAAACAAATGCTTCAACGAATGATAGGAGTCCGTAAAAGGAACTGGCACTTGATCCTATACTCCGCCTTGTGGGCATATTGAACCTCGGTGAGAAATGCAACCAGATTTACTCCTTTTCAATTGGTGTCTGGTCTAGAAGCTATCTTACCAATCCAATGTGAAATATCATCATTAAAACTCACAATAGACTTGTTACCTAACACCTCATAAGAAGAAGCACGTCTCCTTAACCTCATCCATATTGATGAAACGTGTCGTGAAGATTGGCCAACGAAGCGCATAAGAGATGTATAAAGGTGCAATATGACAAAAATGTCCAACCTCGCATCTACTCAGAGGGTGACTTGGTCCTTCTTTACGATCAAGAAGCTGATGTAATAGATATAAGGAAATTCAAGCCATTATGGCATGGCCCCTATATTATCAAAATATTTCTTGCTAAGGGTGCCTACGAGTTAGTTGATTATGATGGGATTCCATAGGCATAGACTAGAAATGGGTTGTATTTGAAATGTTACTATGCTTAATCATGAGCGTAGTAATTTTTTGTATTATATTTTTTATATGTTGTTGATTTGCATTCACTATCTTAATTTGTTTTTTAGAGTTTTCTTGACGTTAGTAATCCACTTTACATTTTATGGCAGATGTCTGAATCTTCAAAACCATTTTTTGGATATGCTTATGGTGCTAGTCATAGTACACAGAATCTATCCACTGCAACGTGGGCCGTTTTTGCTCCGAATGGCGAGTTAGTGAGTCTTCAAGGGATTTTTATTGGTAGATCGACGAACAATATCATTGAATATAGCGCACTGATCGAACTTTTCTCTGATGCCATTTCATTTGGTATTGACCACATAATCATAAGGTTAGACTCACAACTCATGGTATTACAACTTACTAGTGTTTATACTATTAGAAATCCAACACTTCTTAGATTGCTCCTAAGAGTTCAACTTTTGGAAAGACATTTTGATTTTGTTCAATATCAACACATTTCCAGAAATTTGAACACTTTAACTGATTCATTAGTTAATCAAGTTTTAGACAGACATTTGTGACATAGGTAAAGAAAATATTCACAAAATTAAATAGGATTGCGCATTAAACATAAGAAAAACTCTGAAAACATATAGATAGATAGTTATAGTTTTTTTACAAAATTTGTGCCCAAGACACTTTGGTCATCTGACCTCAAAATGTATGCAAAAATGTCACAAGTAAACTAGTGGTGCTTATGGGAACATGCTATAGATCTAGCAATCCTGCGGAGCAACCGCATCCAACAGTTAAGAACCCCAATTGTGTGTCGCTGCAGTCGCATGGGAAGCTCTTCGATTCAGCAATCCGGAATCCCAAAGGTCAACCCCCCTATGTGCTGCTGAAGCTCAGCCAGATTCTTAGCTATATCAAGGTCCTGAAGGACTTCTCTACTGACAGCCCTCTCTGCTGGCACATCTGCTTCACGCTCTGGTTCCTCTACAGGTTGAACACGACCGATATCTGCATTACATAAAACATTTAGTTTAGTCTTGGAAAGAAATTTAAACACAAAAACATTGTATAAACCTTAGAAAAATAAAAAAACATGGTCAAATAATTCTTACCTATTACACCCCACTGAGCGCCTTCTAGTAATACTAGATCTGGATCTCCTCGAAAGTTGACGCCTGCGTATGCATACTCATCAATGGTGACAATCTGTCGCCGGAACCAGGCAAAGAATGTAGTAGAGAACACAACGGTCGATTTGCCTCCATGTCGACCCATGATTTCTACCCATCTCTGCATTCGAGGATCTCTAGGACTAGATATATCCAATGTTACATGTTTTGGCTGCATCAGTGGAATCCGTTCCCAAGCGAAGGAGATAAGGATTGAACCATAACTGAAATTTTTCTTCCTTCCTCCCTTCGCTTTATTCAATTTTTCCTTTATCTAAGATAGAACATCTTCAAACCAGTTGAAGAATGTTGGCTCTAAGCACTCTAGCATATACTGCATATATGATATCTTCGCTACATGTAGTGTAACAGTGCCAGCAAGTTTAGCGATCGTAAAAAGGATGGTTCTCAAAGGCAAATCCCTAACATCCTAGATGTTTATTTTTCCATATTTGCTAGGTTTTTCCCCTGGATAGCAATACTGCATAACATAATCCCTCACTGTCTCTCCTCCAACGGTAGACCCTGTGATAGAAATGGGCAAACCTCTCCTCGACAAACCTGTGAGAAAATACACATCCTCAACTGTTATGGACAACACTGGATTTTTAATGTGAAATGCCTCTATCATTGGATCCCATGCTCGAACTAAGAACTCTAAGAGTTCTATTTATTGCCTCATTCCCGACAATTTGAAGTAGTTAAGTAGTCCACAATCTCTTAAGGCTCTTACAGTACCTAGATCATTCAAGGCAATCATATCTTTTTCTTCATGTTCTCTTTTCCTCCATGTAATCATCATTATAATCTGATGGAAACTTGAAATATAACCATAAGATCCATTAGATACCATTCATTGCAAAAAACTAGGAAAATTTTGAGCACATCATGAAAACCAAAAAATTGAACTGCGCCCAATGCACTCTCTAGGTTGAGACATTGCATTGCATATACAGGTACCCTTCACTGTACCTGCTATGCAATGCAAGTTTTGATATTCAGGGGTGTGTTGCCCTCATTTTGGGCAGAATTTACCCTAGGAGTCTCAAAACCCTAAAAATTTGCAAGGAATGGAAATGAAATGAATACTGAAGGGAAGAGGAGGTTCACGCTACTAACCTGGATCAAACGGCGAAAAAATCCATCCACAGAAACAACCGCAATCAAAAACTGAAGTTCAGGGGAAAAATCAGGTTCAAAGCTCCAAAAATGCAAATGGTAACTATGGAATGGTAAAAATGAATAGTGAAACTACTTTATATAGTCATTTAATTGTTTGCAGGTTAAATTTATTGCTGTGACTATAGTTTTATTATTTTTTTATCATGAAATAGGTATTTTTAATCCATTTGATGTTGTTCTGAATAGGAAATACAACTGATGAATAGATTAGTCATGCAGATTTATTTCAAAGAAAGACTTGACCACAAAGCATACTTTTTTCTCGTAATTTTTCGAGCTTTGTTAAAAAGGAAAAAGGATTTGAAGTGAACTTTTATCTCTTTTTCGAGCTTCAATAACAGTGAAAAAGGAACCCCTGGAGTCTTCTTTCAGCTCTTTTCAGACTCTGATAATGTGAAAAGATTGCCGAGCACTTGTCTTTTCAAGCTCGTTAAAGTAAATGAATTGATATCTACTCAGTATAAGTTTAACCCTTTTCTGGACTGAGATGGATTATTTACGAAAAAGGAATACCTTGGTTAAACATGACCAAAGAGGTTCTTTCAGATATTATTTTACACTTTTTCGGATCTGGGAGACAAATTTACGAAAAAATACTTTTGGAGTTCTCTTTTTTCCTATTTTTCAGACTCTCTAAATATGAAAAAGGACCAAGCTATCACTGTCATTAAGCTCATTAAAAGCATAAAATAGCAACGGGCTTGTTAATCATGGAAAGAATCAAGTTTCATTCATTGCTAGACTCGTTAAATTATTAAATAGTGATACTTTATTTGCCCGAAGGGTTGAATTATAGATCAAGAAAATGTTATCCTCCTCAAGCTTGTTAAAAAATAAAGAGGTATTGATCCAGAAATGACCGGGGGAAAATTTGGGAAAAGTAAGAAAAGTTTCTTTTTGGTAGAAAGTCGCTCTTGAACATGACACTTCTTTCACTCCATGTATGTGACTGTTTGGGTTGGGTAATCATCTTGACGGTTCATTCACACCTATGGTTCATCATACCTTCACTTCAGTTTTGGGTCAATGCTGCCAACTCATCACAGTGTCACCGATATGTTCAAGAGAAGTCATCTAGTGATTAAAAACTAATCCTTCTGCAATACTTGTAAACCTTCATTTTCATGATTGTCATCCTTGAAAATTGATATATCAAGTCATACCCCTGTCTCCAAAATCAGTAACTCCAGTTTTGCAATAAGGTGACTTCATGTCGACGACAAATCAATATCCAGGAAGTTCACTTAGAAACATCATATTCCAGTACCATGAGGCTTGTTACAGCATCGACAAGATCCTCGCTTCCGGACCTTTGACCGAAATATTTTGTTTTGCGTTCGACATCAAATCATCTATTTAATCCTTACGAAATGTACTGCAATACCTTGAGGGCCATTGACATTAATGGTGGTTCTCTTGCATTTGTTAACAACTCACATTATTCGTTGGTAATCAAACGATTTCTTTCTATGTTCCACTACAAATCATATATTCACATGGCTAGACTTGTACCCGAATGATCGAGTGAATGAGATAAGAAGACCCCGGATCTGGTTTCAGCCATTCGGGCTGCGATTTCAGGATTATTGTACACATCATCTGTATGGTGACCTTACATACAGATTATCATCCAAACATGGGCTTATATATGTACACATGTCTGCATCTGGGCAACATTCCAATGTAGATGAATTTTTGAATTATGTATATGTTATTAGATTGTTTATGTGTTGAACATGGGAATGCTACCCTCAGAAATTATGATTAAAAGAGGATATATCATGATGTAATGTATTGTAATATTGATGCAGGTGACCACTCCGCTTCGTTTCCAGACTCATCACAGTGTAAAGCATCTCAATCAAATGTTCTTATTATTTAGATCTCATGCTTTAGGGGGCAATTATTATAGGTCAATTTGGGTGTCATTCCAAATGACCTGGTTAACTAGGCATCATATCTAGGACATATGATCAAGGGTCTAACATTCCCTATCATTTCAGTTTCTACATGCCCTAAGACAAAAAACAAGACAAATCAAGAAAGACTTTCATCAAGCAAAGGTTTCCATGGTTTGAAGCTTATTATATAACATATGAGAGCTCACCAACACAAGCTCTAAGGGGCTTAAGTGTGTTGCATATGTAGGTATCCCCATGCAAGGCTACTCTACAAAGAACTTCCTGACCTTCAAAGGTGTGTTGATCACATTGGGAGCGAAATTCTCATTGTTCCAGAATCTCCACTTGGCCAGTGCCTTCTAGAAGAGTTCACATGTGTCAAGCTTCGGATCCATGTGTCCATTTGACATCTACATGACTGGAAACATGTCTTTCCTATTTTTGGAAAGTTATTGATTGCAAAAAAACCTACAGTTCATCTATAAATTGAGCACAGATATAAGTTCTTGAAGAGGAAGAATTTGAGTAGAGAAATGCTGGAGAATTTTCAATTGAGAGCTAGATTTGTGAAGAACTGCTGAAGAGATTTATACTGTGATGAGGCTTGGGAAATTTTCTGGAAGGTCACTTCAAATCAGTCACTAGGTTGTAACCTCTCCTTCTATCATCAATAAAGATTATTGCTTATTTTTCCCTATATGCATATGTATTGACTTTGATTTTCCATATTACAAGATCTTGGTTGATGTATATGGTTTATGCTTTACTGATTTAGCTAACTAGCTTGAATAGATATATATATTATTGCATATTTTGTTGTTCCAGTGTTCTTTCTTGCAAGAAGCATTCAGCTCATAAACTGCTCGAATTTGAAGCTGCAATGGAAGCAACAGAAGGAGCCATTTGGAAGCGATTGAACAAGTAAGCTTCCAACCCTCTCTGTGTATCTGTTATGAGTTAGGATAAATAGTCGTATAGTCTTTCACCTTTTTTTCTAGACTAGCACCGGTCTAGGGAAGCGTGATTTATTCGTAATTCACAATTATGGCCCAACACTCCTTAATATCTCAATTATATTCTTGCATCGCCTAAGGAATATCTCTCCTGGCTATTGCCACACCTCCAATCCCAATATTTAATTCATCAATCCAATGTCCTTCATGTCAAATTCTAAATAAATATCCTCCTTTTACATCCTTATGAGCTTATTTGATCCTGTCAAAATCAAATCATCCACGTATAATACCAAGATGAGTAGTTAACCCTTAACAAGTACATAATATAATTTTGGATCTGCCTCACTCTTGGTGGATCCAAAACCAAGAAGTTATCCATTGATCCTGGCATACCATGTGTGTATAATTTGCATCAACCCGTAAAGGGTCTTCTTCAACTTGGATACATGAGAATCTCTCCCATATACCCCAAAACGTTTAGGCTACTCAATATACACCTCCTCCTCACTCACCTTGTTGAGGAAAGCGGCATTTACATTCATTTGATGTATCCTTCGCCCCATCTCTAAATCAATTGAAATACCTACTCTAATGGATGCATATCTAGAGACGGGTGTGAATGTCTCCTCATAGTCCACTCTGTCCTTCTAGGAAAACCGTCTCACCATGAACCTCTCGTTATACTTCTCGATACTACTATCAGCTGCTTTTTTAATCTTATATATCCATTGTGAAGTGACAACATACTTTCCCTTCAGCATTATCATTATATCCTTTACATCATTACTCATGATAGAGCTATATTCTTCTATCATGGTATCTCTCTAGACCTGCTCACCTATATCCTCCTAAAAAGTGGAAGGCTCAGATTCGTTGATGCTACTTGTCAATGGAAAATAACTAGAAAATATTATCGGTGGTCTACTACACCTGAAGTTTCTTCTAGGAGCCTCCACATGCTCCTCAACATCTCTCAAGGTTTTCTCGGCCCATATCGACCTCAACCTGGTAGAGCTCACAGGAATATGTAAAACATCCTCTACATCTACTAATTGTGTCCCTGATGTTGGTATTGCTGGTCCCTACTCAACCTTGGGAGTGTCTAACTTCCAATCCTCTACCACTAGTGGCTCCTTCTCATGAGATCTCTTAAGGGTCTTTCCCTCATCAAATGTAACATCCCAACTCAATATCACCTTCCTCTATCCTAGAATGTGTTGGAAAGTGTAACTAGGTTTGATCTTCATATTGACGATGTAATTATGTATTTATGTAATGAAGAAGACAAAGATAATAAAATGTATTTTTGTTATGCTTTCTTCATGGATTTCACGAGAAAGGTTTTTATTATAGGTAAAAATATTTCTTCTTGATGTCTTTCAGGGATTTGTCATCTCACCATAAATGTATTAATTAAGAGTCATGTATATGAAGAGTCAAGTCAATGAAGTATGCCTCAAAGACCTTGTCAAAGTATCTCAACAAAATGGCTCAAGAATGGTGAAATAATTTATGTAAATACTCTTCAAGACAACCTATAATACGCTCTACAAGTCGGCTCATATACCTCTCCTAGTCAGCCTATAAACAGTGCACATGTCGTCACATGAACTATCACACCCTTTCACTGGTCAGGCTGACTTATTTATCACCTCAGATAACTATATATACCCAAGTCTACTGCGTAGAAAATAGAGGAACAAAATTCAAATCATTTTTTGTTTTTTGGACTAAATTGCAGGAAATTCAGATGAGGATCTATGGAATAAATGTGAAGCTTCAGGAGCGTAACTAAGTGTGAAGATAGGATTGTGGTGTGATGCATATCAACAAGAAATAATTTCTAATATCGTTGTGGTTATCGGTCAAGTCTGCACTATAATTGTGTATTTAAGTTCAAGGATATCATTAAGTGGAATAAGGTGATGAAAGGAGGCCAAAGGGATAAGTCACTTGGAAAACTAAGGAAGGAGAGGATTTTTGAATAGAGACCAAGTTTCTCTAGATAACCAATGTAGAACAGTGTATAAAGAAGGAATAAGACAATTAGAGACTGAGCTCTCTCATCCTTGTGCAGGATGGTGCAGGACGGTGTAGAAAAGAAGTATCAGCCTAAGGATTCAAGGAAGAAGCAATGACAAGGTCTTGGAGGCATACCAAGGTCAAGGGTCTAGGTCATGGTAATGGTACATTTCAACTGAAAGTCTATAAGAATAATTTCTTGTGGGTTTTCCTCTCCAAGAGGGAGCTGTTTTGGCCCTAGCTTGAATAGCCTAAATTTGTGTCTCTTGTGTTTTGATAATTGACTTGATGAAAGATATAATAAGCTAAAAAAGAGAAGACATAAGTAATAAGAGTAAGCTCACAAGTAATTATCAAATTAGAGAATTGAATTGAACCTAGTGATCTGACATGATTGTATTAGTTTTGCTTTACTAAGTATCTTTTCAGTTTAAAAACATGTGCATAATTAGTTCATTAGTTTGCATGAGGTTTAAGGTGTTTGTCCATGAATTGTAGATGATTTTTAGTGAATTAGAAGCATAAAACAAGCTTAAATAACATTTAACAGTAGTGTAAAATAGAGAAATAAGTCACCACATGAAATTTACATAGCAGGCATGATGAAGCAGTTCACCCCTCCTGGGCTACATTTGCTCATCCAACTCCCAATGGATTGTCCATATTTCATTATAATAAATATTTTGCTATTACATGTAGTTACAATGCTCTAATGTCTTTTTTCTCCATAATGCTCCAATTAGTCAAAAATGACTCTTCATTCACTCAGAATGGGCAAAAATTGGGCCTCCTATAATTTTGCCCAGTTTCACCTAGGAAAGCTCCATTAAAAGTGGAGAACTCCACTTAACTGGAGTTAAAAGAGGCATATTCGCCACTTTAGGTGCACCCACTAAACTTACTTCCATTTAAATTGTTGCATTAAGTGTTAGCGGTTGGGTGGTGGCCACATGCGCACCCCCAAACTGCATGTCATCGTAACTGTCAGCGCAACTCGTGTTGAACTCCGGTTGAACCGTTTGAAATTGCTGGTTTGTGTTGTTGGGTTAATGCATTATCTGTGTAGTCTTTTGGAGTTAACGTTGCCATGTGATATGCTCTGAGTAACTGCTGGTGGTTTGGGACCGCCAGTGGTTCCCAACCCCCATACACCATTTCATTAAACCATAAGTATAACCCGTCGACTAACATTGTTAAGAACCAATGCATAGCACGAGTGGTAAATTATGTGCGTGCCCAGCAGGAGGTCTCGGGGTTGAGCCCTACGGACCCTCCACAAAATTTTATTATGCCATTTCAGGGACACGTGGTAGCCTCAGGGCTGGCCATGTGGCACCCTATAATTGGCTTCTCCAAACCATACCACAAATAAAAAAATTGACACTTGTCCTCCTGTGATTGGTTCAGAGAAAGGAATATTTCGAGGAATATTTTTTTTTTACTGACTGTGCGTTCCACTTTGCTGACTATGCATCCCAGTCAAACCTGGTCAAACTATTGCAATTTTACCTATTTGGCATTTCGATTAGAACGTGATATCTCCCTCATACGACATTGGTTTTTCGAACCGTTCACGGCACCAGAATCAAGAAGACAAGATCTACGCAACCATCCTAGTTTAAAATCAATCCTATAACTTTGAATTTTGAGCAAACTTTATGAACTCCTGATCATTCCTCCCCATTGGGAAGCTTTTTGACCCCAAAAGACTTGATTTCCTGCTCAATAGATGAGGGTACATCTCCCTCACCTTTCCAACCTCCATCCATTTTTCCTTGCTTGGTTTAGTGCCTTTGAGCCCAACTCAAAGGTAGTCAACACTTCCCCTCTTTGAAGATCTTGTCCTCCTGTCAAGAATTGTATCTTCTTTGAGCTCATCTAGAAATTCTAGTGAGAAATATTCAATAGAAGGTATTTGAACATCACTTCCTTCATCATCGATCAAAGGTGGCTCAACAAGCGTAAGTTTTCAACATTAACAACTGAATACAATTGCATGTAAAAAGGCAAGTCAAGTTGGAATGCATTATTACCAACTTTTTTTATGATCTTGAAAGGACCATAGTGAATGGGTTTGAGATTTTTACCTTCCCCTTGCATCCTTTCTTTTCTAATGTGAAACCATACCTCATCTCCCTCTTGAAACTTGTGATCAACCCGGTGTTTTTCATGCCTCTCTTTGTATTTTATTTGACTTTTCTCAAGTTTTTCTTGAACTTGTTGATGTATAATTTGAATTTTCTCAATGAATTTTCGAGCCTTATCAATATCACTATGGCCATCAATTGAAACGTCCTTCCCAAATATGAATTCTAATGGCGATTTTGGAAAATACACAAAGCATACTTCAAAAGGTGAAGTTTGTGTTGAAGAGTGTTTTTCTTGGTTGTAAGTGTGTTGAATGTAATGCAGTTATTCATCCCACAACTTAGGATGTTTGTTGCAATATCCTCTCAGTAGATGCACAACTGTTCTATTCACCACCTCAGTTTTTCCATCTATTTGACCAAAAATTCCCAATGAACCTGGAATCCCTGTCACTAACAATAGAAGTGGGCAATCCAAAATGAACCCAAACATTTTGAAAATAAAGTTCAATAGTTTTTTCAGTAGTAATGGTTTTCTTACATGGCATAATTATAGACATTTTACTGAATCTATCCACAACTACATAAATATAATCATGTTGCTTTCTTGACATAGGTAGACCTCCAACAAAGTCCATGGAGACACTCTCCCATCGCCTTGATGGTACTGCTAGTGGTGTGTAAAATACAAGCTTCTTATTACTAGGCTTACTTTTTGCACACATAGAACATCCTCTTATAAAACGTGACACATTATCTATCATGCAAGGCCAATAACAATACCTCTATAGATGTTCCATTGTTTTTCTTACCCCAAAGTGTCCAGCAATAAGAGATGAATGAGCTTCTCTCATGACACTTACCTCTCTCCTTGTGGAATACATAGCTTTCCCAAATGAAACAAAAAATTATATGCATGTGATAATATTTTTCTTCAATTTGATTCACTTCACTCAAACTAGCATACACATCTTGGAAATCAATGTCATGTGCATATTGTTCTATGTAACTCTCATGTACAATAGAATCATTTTTGAGTAAAGTAGATGCACTAATGATTGGTCTTGAAAGCATATCTACAACTTTATTGAATATACCTTTTTTGTACCTTATGACCAAGTGAAAATGTTGAAGAAATCCCATCCACCTGACATTTCTTGATTGCTGCAAGTTTGTTTGTGACTGCAAGTACTATAATGGTTGGTGATCGGTGTGTTCAATAGTCTCTTTACCCATTAAGTAGTGTTTCCACTTCTTGAAACTTTGTACCAACGCATATAGTTATTTTTCATATGTAGGATAATTAGTCACATCACCATTAAAATTTTTAGAATGAAAGGTGATAGGCTTACCATGCTGCAAAAGAACTGTGCCCATGGCATAATCACTGGCATCAGTTTGAATCTCGAATGGTTGTCTCAAATTTGGTAATGCAAGGACTAGAGCTGAACTGATCTTGTCTTTTAAAGCTTTGAAAGCTTCTTCTTTTTTTCCTCCCCATTGGAAGCCTTTCTTCACACTTGTCACTGCATGCATAGGAGTTGCAATGAAAGAAAAGTTAGCAATAAACTTTCTCCAATATTGAGTTGCACCTAAGAAACTTCTTACCTCGGTTACTGTTTTGGGTGTGGGCCAATTCACAATGGCCTCCACTTTAGAAGGATCAATCCTCAATTCTCCTCCTCCTAAAATATGTCCCAAATAGACCAAAGAAGTCTTTCCAAACTCACACTTTGACATCTTAAGAAACAATTTATCTTTCTTTAAAATATCAAGCACTCTATTCACATGCAAGAAATGATATTCTCTTTTTTTGTTGAATATCAAAATTTCATCTAAGTATACAATAACAAAGTCATGAAGGAATGGTCGCAAAACATTATCCATCACTCGCATGAAAGTTGTCGGTTCATCACATAAACGGAAAGGCATAACTAGCCACTCAAAGAGTCCTTGTTTGGTTTTGAATACATTTTTCCATATATCACTTTCTACAATTCTTACTTGATGATATCCACTTCGTAAATCTAACTTAGTGAAAAAAAATTATTATTTCACCTAATCAAGAAAATCATCTATTCTTGGGAGTGGGTAACTATTTTTTACCATAATCTTCTTCAAATCTCAAAAATCTACACACATGCGCCAAGTCCCATCTTTCTTTGGTATCAAGACTATGGGTAAACCGCATGGCGAGGTGCTTTGCCTTATGATTACTTTATCAAAAATTTCTTTGGTTTGCCTCTTTATTTCATCATTCTCCATTATCGACATGCAATACATACCGATGTTTGGAAGAGGACAATCTTACTGCAATTGAATCTCATGTTGAATTTCTCTTTTTGGAGGCAATCTCGTTGGCTCCTGAAACATCTCATGATGTCCATTAACCACATCATATAAATATGATTTCAACTTAGGATCACATCCCTCAAATGATTCATTATTAATATCAGCTTTAGGCTTAATCATAAGAAGAAGAAAATTCTTACTTAAATTTACCAGCCTCTTTACCTGTCCAATATTTACCAAAGTAATGTTTGTCTTCTTGCGATGTGCTCTAAAAATGAAATCCTTGCCATCTTTGAATAAATGATATTTGTTCTCATGGCGATGGAAGATTGTTTTCTTGTCATACAGGTAAGGACTCCCTAATACAATACCAGTCATTTCAAGCAAAACCACATCTAATTCAACTATATCAACAAAATTTGCAGTGATTATAAACCTCAATATACATTTCTTTGAAACCTGTAGATTTACATCCTTACAAATCCAACCTAATGGATATGGTTTTGGATGTGGTATGGTCTCAAGGTTAAGTTTCTTGTTCAAATCTTCAAATATTAAGTTTTCTTGTGACCCACTGTTAAACAATGTGTCAATCTTGGTATGCTTAGATATGACCGTCACGTGAAACAGTTCTATTCTTTATTCTTCATTTGGAGTGTTTATGTGATAGTTTGATGTCTTGGTACTGGGTTTAGTTTCAATTTCTTTTCCCTTCATGTTCTTCAATCCCATGGTTGTAATTTTAGATTCATCACCTGAATCAGATCCTAAATCATGTTGAGTTTGTAGCAGCAGTTTTCTATTTCCCTTTGTTATTGGGATTCTTTGGCCTCAGTTCTGGATGTAATTTCCAACAATGAGTTTCATCATGGTCCTCTTTTGAACAATGTTTACAAACCACTTTTTCTCCCTCTTTCTTAATATATGCATTCTTTTTTTTTTAACCTTTTGAGGTCTTTTCCTTGGCTTTACCCTTAAAAGGTTTCTTTCTACCCTCTTCAGAAATGTTCTTCCTTCTAGCTTCTAGATGTGTGACCTGAACAAAAAATTCATCTAGACTGGTGGGGTTAAACATGAGAATATTATGTTTTAGGTAGCTATGTAAGCCTCCTATTTACTTTAGTAAAGTATCTTGACTCTGCAAATCCACCCCTAATAAGAGAGCTCTTCTCCTAAATTCTTGGGTGCATTCTTACACATTTTGTCCCTTTAATTGCCTAAATTTTTTCTAGTTCATGATGGCTTTCAGAATATGATATAACAGATAAAACTGTTGTTTAATAGCAATAATGAAATCTGGTCATGATAGAATAATCTTACCATGTTTCTTGATTTCCTCCTTTGTCTTGGATTCCCACCAAACAAGAGTTGCATCTTCCATTCTCAAAGAAGCTAATTGAATTTTTGTATCATCATCTTGAAGGTTTTGTATTCTCAAATAGACCTCCAATGTATAAATTTGAATAACTGATATATTATTCACCAAGATTCACCTGATCACACACTATTTTAACTTCATGCACAATACAGAATCTCTTCTACCATTGATCATTAATTGCGGAAATAAAAACAATTGCATGCGCACATTAAAACTATAAACAATCACACATATGAACACAATATTTTATGGGAAAGCTTAAATATGAAAACCCACAACTATATATATATATATATATATATATATCTATATATATATATATATATTATATGTCATAGAGATCATCTAACAATCATTATACAAAGCTCCTCACAAGCTCTTAGTATAATCTCCAATTGCTACACACTAATCAAGCTCGATCTAGCAAATCACATGCTCCAATCTCTGCCACCTTATAGCCTGCCTCTACTGCGCAATCCCTGCTGAAGGATGGCTCTGAATGAACTCAAATTGGTCCATCCTTGACTGCACAATCCTCATTGGCATCTCCAATCACTGGTTGTTGCAAATCATGCAATAGTATAGTCACAACTGATAGTCACACTGCTCTTTCACCTACCTCTTCACTGGTCTCCACTGAAATTGTCCATGCACTGTAGTTAACTGATGTATTCTTTAGTTGATTAATGAGTTAATAATAATTGAATTAATTAATAACTAATTCACACCACTCTCACTAGTGTATCAATCGGTTAGACTAGATACAACTAGCTCAACTATGTTTAACTCAGTTAAACTGAACACAACTCCATCAACTAGCTCAATAACTCCACCAAACTCTGTCACATGAGTTCTAACAGAAGTATCCATGTAATAGCTCCACTTAACCCTCAGTAATAGCGTAATTCCTTCTGTCATCTCCTGTGCCACATCTGTGCACTTAACTAAAGTTCTCCAAGAGAATAAGATAATGTTTATAGTCCAAATATTAATAAGAGATAATAATATTCAACATATCTATTTTTAGACTGGAAATATAAAAATAGATTCCGCCTAATATGTCTAAAATAGAAGTCCATATATTTTTTCCGACTTGACCAACCATCCACAAATAGCATCCTGCAACATGTCTAAAAATAGACTTGCGCCAAAAATAGCCTGCGGGCCCACTTAGCGAAGGCGACTTCTTTCCACTAAGCTCATAATTTTGTTGCAATCTCAACACTCCATCTCAACAAGATAAGGATTATCTGCCACCCCTATCCTGCCCCTGTGGTATTCAAATTCGCTCCTAGTGAGCGCCTTCGTCAAGATATCAGCATCCTGATCCTCCGTGGGAATGTATGAAAGTAACATGATCTTCCGCTGCACACAATCTCTGATATGATGATATCGGATGTCAATGTGTTTAGATATATCATGAAATAATGGATTAACCTAGAGTTTGATGCAATTCTGATTATCACAATATATCACAGTAGGATCTAAGTGTGAACCGAACAACCTGACTAGGATATTCCTCATCCATATAGCCTCGCATGCAGCCAAACTCGCTGCCATATACGCGACCTCTGCTGAACTGAGTTCCATGGATATCTGCTTCCTGTTGTACCAGGAAACTGTTGTCAACCCGATACTGAAAATCCCTCCAGATGTGCTCTTTCTGTCCGTTGGGCTTCCTGCCCAATCAGCATCCATGAAGCCACACAGCTTCACCTCATCTGACTGTCTGTACCATAATCCATATCCCGATGTGCCTCTGAGATATCTCAATACATGCTTGCCTGCCTTCCAGTAGAGCTTGGTAGGCTTAACCATAGCTTGTGAAAGTTGGTTAACAACATAGCATATGTCGGGTCGTGTATTGACCAGATACATAAGCGACACCACCAACTGTTGATAAATAGTGGCGTCCACTACCTCTGCCGATGTAGCATCCTCTTTCCTCCAACCACCAGGAAGAGGAGTGTTGATAGGCTTCCATCCATGCATGTTGAACTTCTCCAATATCTCCCAGGCATACTTGCCTTGAGACACAAATAGTCCATCACTGCGCTGCCAAATTTCAAATCCCAGGAAATAATGAAGGAGGCCCAAGTCCTTCATCTCAAACTCTGTTGCAATATCATCCTTGCATGAGAGTATCAACCCTCATCACCTGTCAAAATAAAATCATCTACATAAAGTACAATGATCAGCAACTTACCCTCCACCACAATCTGGTATAGGTTCAGATCCACCTCACTCTTGGAGAATCCAAGTCTAGTGAAATAACTATCTATCCATGTGTACCAAGCACGAGGTGCTTGTTTCAACCCATACAGCACTCTCTTGAGCCTGCACACATGCGACTCGCTACTGAAGATCTCGAAACCTTAGGGCCGCTCTATGTACACCTCCTCCTCAATCACTCCATTGAGGAACGCAGTCTTCACATCCATCTGATGAGTGTTCCACCCCATCTGCACTGAGAGAGCAAGAATCATCTGTATGGAAGAATACCTTGCGACAGGTGCAAAGGTTTCCTCATAATCGATCCCCTCAATCTGTGAGAAGCCTCAGGCAAAAAATCTTGCCTTGTACTTCTCCACACTCCCATCATCTACTTGCTTCACTTTGTAGATCCATCTCGAACCCACCACTGATTTCCCTTCCGGCCTTGGGACAATCTCCCATGCACTGTTTCTGACAATCGAATCATACTCTTCCACCATGGCATCTACCCATGCGGGATCCTCCATAACTTCCTTGAAAGAGGATGGCTTTGTCATGATACACTTGCTCATAAGAGCCATGTATCCAGTGTACCGGTCAGGTGACTGTCTCTGTCTACGCTGTGATGTAGGTACTCCTACAATCTTCTCTGCATCTTGAGCTAGTCGCTCAGCTTCTGTGGTGCGCTTCTGCCCTCTAATGGTTGGCGCTGCATGAGTGGTCTCTTCCACTCCATGAACCTCCTCTTGTGGCTGATCCACATCCTGAGGCTCATCCTTAGGAACTAATATCTCCTCATCTACATGCAAGTGTGGCTCCCTCTCAAGCGAACACTTCATGGATTTCTCCTCATGAAATTTGATATCCCGTCGCACAACAGTCTTGCGACTGTCTGGAAAATACACACTATAGTTGTGGGGTGTATCAGTGTACCCCACAAATATCCCAACCTCTGTGGTCAGCTCCAGCTTCTTCCTGGCATCCTTAGTCACATGAATGTAAACACGTGAACCAAAAATCCTCAAATGGGAAATATCAGGATTCTTACCAGAAAATGCCTCCTCGTGTGTACTCATGCCAAGTATCCTGTGAAGACAATGGTTCTGCACATACACTGCAGTATTGCATGCCTCAGCCCACAAGTGTATGGGAAGGCCCTGATCATGAAACATCGCTCGTGCAGCACCCACGATCATTCTGTTCTTCCGCTCAGAAACCCCATTCTGCTATGGGTTATGAGGTGCTATGAGCTCTCTTCGAATTCCTTCTGCACTGCAAAAGTCCTTAAATTCACCAGAGATGAATTCACCACCATTGTCGCTCCTAAGAGCCTTCACCTGCTTCCCCAATTCTTTCTTAACGGTGCCTTGAACTCATATAACTTTGAGTATGTCTCGCTCCTCTTCTGCATGAAGAAGATCCAGCACTTCCTAGAAAAATCATCAACAAATATCACATAGTACCTGTGCTTTGCTGTCGAAGCTACTGAGAAAGGTCCACACACGTCTGTGTGAATTCTCTCAAGGATCGTCATGGCATGACTATCCTTCTTGTGAAAGGTGGCTTTCACAAATTTTCCAAGGTACATCCCTTGCATTGATCTAACTGTGCAAGAGTACCCTTAGGAAGCCCAGTAGAAATCTGTTGCTGTATCTTCAAAGCTCCATGGTGAAGGTGGCCCAATCTCCGGTGCCACAGCTCGCCATCATCCCGTCTCACCACTCCTTTTGCCTTGCCTGCCATTACTGCATAGCCATCTACCTGCAATTGATAAAGGTTCTTAACTCGAACCCCTATCCTCCGGGTTTCACCAGTTGCCTTACTGCATAGGAAAGCCTTTCCCTCGATAAAGACAACATCATATCCCTTGTCTTCTAACATTGCCACAGAGATAAGATTCTTCTTCAATCCTGGAACATGCATCACTTCCTTCAATACAAAGGGTTTACCAAACTCCCTCTCAAAGGAAATGGTACCGAAATTGATCGCACTGTATCTACCATCATCGCCCATCTCGATGTGCACTCCAAGATCTTTCTCATCCAGATCAGTAAAAAAACCTTTATCTCCTGTCATGTGAAAAGACGCACCACTGTCAAGAAACCACACTAAACCCATCACACTTGATACCAAGCATGCGATCAGTGAAAAATCTAGCTCAAAGTGCGAAGCTAAGGCCTCTCCAACTGCAGATCCAGTAGCCTACTTATTTTTCTTCTTTTGTGGACAATTAGTGGTGTAATGTCAGTGTTGGTGACAGTGAAAGCACTTCACCTTGGACATGTCCTGCTTCTTGCCTTTCGCACCGGATTGAGAAGAATTCTTCTTATTATTCCCCTTCCTTGCTTTGGTAGCCAAAGCGCAATTTTCTTCATCTGAGTTCTTTGATGAAGATATGTCCCTGGTACTTCGCCTCATCTCCTCTTGCACAAGACCCAACCAAAGTCGCTCCCATCCTAGCAATTTCTCCCGACCATTGACAGAGTCCTAATAGCAATGAAAACTCTTCAGAAGCCCAAGGAAAGCCAAGCTCACCAAGTCCTTTTCATCTACAGTCACCCCCACACTTCCTAGCTCATCCCTGCATTGGATGAACTTTGTGAGGTACTTGGGCATACTGTTGCCTTTCTCCATTTTTATGTTCCTGAGTTTATCCTTGAGCGCCAACTTCCTCTGGTCTTTCTTGCTTTGGAATAAGTCTGTCAACGCTTTCCACATCAAGAATGGAGAAGCCTTACCATGAAGGCTGGAAACTATGTGATCCTTTACACCTTCCAACAAAATTCTTCGACACTTTTCTATCTTCTTTTGCCATGCATCAAGTGCGGCAGCATTGCTAGAAGCAGGTTTTGGAATTTCTACATCTATGAACTCCTTCAACCCATTGTCATCCAGCACCACCTCCATCCTGTCCTTCCATGTAATATAATTCAATCTGCCCTCAAGGGCATACTCCAATCGTAATTCTTTGAAAGACATCTCAACTTCGACACCAAGAAAACACTGCTACAATTTCGAATTCAGCCACCAGCACAAAACTCAACCGCTTCAATGTTTTGTAATTGCTCCAATGATCAATATCGCTCTGATACCATGTAGAAATTTGAATAACTGATATATTATTCACCGAGATTCTCCTGATCACACATTATTTTAACTTCATGCACAATACAGAATCTCTTTTACCATTGATCATTAATTGCGGAAATAAAAACAATCGCATGCGCACATTAAAACCATAAACAATCACACATATGAACACAGTATTTTATGGGAAAGATTAAAGATGAAAACCCCCAAGTATCTGTATATTATATGTCATAGAGATCATGTAACAATCATTATACAAAGCTCCTCACAAGCTCTCAGTATGATCTCCAATTGCTACACATTAATCAAGCTCGATCTAGCAAATCACATGCTCCAATCTCTGCCACCTGATAGCCTGCCTTTATTGCGCAATCCTTGATGAATAATGGCTCTGAATGAACTTGAATTGGTCCAGCCTTGACTGCGCAATCCTCATTGGCATCTCCAATCAACACAATCACACTTAAATCATACTGTGATATAATCCTGGCAATGCAATCCCTGCTACTCCTGCCCTACCTCTTCACTGGTCTCCATTGAAATTGTCCATGCACTGTAGTTAACTGATGTATTCTTTAGTTGATTAATGAGTTAATAATTAGTGAATTAATTAATAATTAATTCACACCACTCTCACTAGTGTATCAATCAGTTAGACTAGATACAACTAGCTCAACTATGTTTAACTCAGTTAAATTGAACACAACTCCATCAACTACCTCAATAACTCCACCAAACTCTGTCACATGAGTTCTAACTGAAGTATCCATGCAATAGCTCCACTTAACCCTCGGGAATAGCGTAATTCCTTCTTTCAGCTCCTGTGCCACATCTGTGCACTTAACTGAAGTGCTCCAAGAGAATAAGATAATGTTTATAGTCCAAATATTATTAAGAGCTAATAATATTTGACATATCTGTTTTTAGACTGGAAATCTAAAAATAGATTCCGCCCAATATGTCTAAAATTATAAGTCCATCTATTTTTTCCGACTTGACCAACCATCCACAAATAGCATCCTGCAACTCATAGAATATGATCGACATGTCTAAAAATATACATAGTCTAAAAATAGACTTGCGCCAAAAATAGCCTGCGGGCCCACTTAGTGAAGGCGACTTCTTTCCACTAAGCTCATCATCTTGTTGCAATCTCAACATCCAATTGTCTAATCCAATTATCTAGCTTTTCTACATTTACTTCACCATTAAACATTGGCAATTCGAACTTAACATCAAGTTTTAAAAAAGTATTTTTACCAGTGCTCTTGGACTTGTGTGGCTGATGTACTGAAGAAGAAGTAGAGGATGATGATGATGATGAGGGTGAGGATGATGGCTCTCCATTGCCTCCATTTCATCCATTTCCCTTATTTGAATTATCTTCATCATGTTGACCTCCTAAATATCCTTGTCTTTCCTTGTGAAGTTTAGATCTTTCTCCTTCCAGTCTCTCATTCCTTTCTTGATAAAGGATTCTATCCATCTCAGTCATGTCAAAGAATGCTTTCCTGAACACTCTTTCTTCCTCCTTAGGGTCAAATTCTTCATGGATTTACCCTTCCTCATTAGGCATGCTTAATGGAGCTTCTGCTTCTTTAGGAGGTGAACTAGGTGGTGGAGATTGTGGCAATATTTCTCTCCTTTGCTTTGGCTCTTTTTGAGACCCTTCTACTTCCACCAATTTTCCTTCTCCTATTTTGAGCTTGAGCCTTGTAAGCATATAAAAATTGCAAACAGTTAAACAATTCTTTGCACGAAACAACACTAGAGAATAAGCTCTAGCTCTGATACCAATCTAATATAAAATGACTATATTATTTTTGCTTTTCTAAGTGTCTTTTCAGTTTAAAAACATGTGCATAATCAGTTCATTAGTTTGCATGAGGTTTAAGGTGTTTGTCCATGAATTGTAGATGATTTTTAGTGAATTAGAAGCATAAAACAAGCTTAAATAACACTGAACAGTAGTGTAAAATAGATAAATAAGTCACCACATGAAATTTACATTGCATGCATGATGAAGCAGTTCACCCCTTCTCGGCTACATCTGCTGGTCCAACTCCTAATGGCTTGTCCATATTTCATTATGCTCAAAATGTTTCTATTACATGTAGTTAAAGTGCTCTAATGGCTTCTTTCTTTGCACCAATGGCTCCAGAATGATCCAATTAGTCAAAAATGACTCTTCATTCACTCAGAATGGGCGAAAATCGGGCCTCCTACACTTTTGCCCAGTTTCACCTAGGAAAGCTCCACTAAAAGTGGAGAACTCCACTTACCTAGAGTTAAAAAGGGAATATCTACCACTTTAGGCATTCCCACTAAAATTACCGTTGTTTAAACTGCTACGTTAAGTGTTAGCAGTTGGTTCGTGGCCACCTGCGCACCCCCAAACCGCAAGCCATCGTAACTGTTGGCGGAACTTGCGTTGAACTCTAGTTGAATTATTTGAAACTGTGATTTTGTGTTGTCGGTTTAACACATTATCCATGAGGTTTGTTGGAGTTAATTTTTCTATGTGATATGCTCCGGAGAACCACTGGCAGTTTGGGACCGTTGGCAGTTCCCAACCCCCATACACCATTTCATTAAACCATAAGTATAACCTGTCGACTAACATGGTTAAGAACCAATGCGTAGCGCGGGTGGTAAGGTTTGTTCATGCCCATTGGGAGGTCTCGAGGTCGAGCCCTACAGACCCTCCATAAAATTTTATTATGCCATTTCAGGGACACGTGGCAGCCTCAGGGCTAGCCACGTGGTGCCCTATAATTGGCTCCTCCAAACCATACCACGAATAAAAATTTGACACTTGTCCTCCTGTGAATGGTTCTAAGAAAGGAACATTCCAAGGAATATTCTTTTTTGCTGACTGTACATTCCACTTTGATGACTGTGCATCCCAATCAAACCTGGTCAAACTGTCGTAATTTTACCTGTTTTGCATTTCGATCAGAATGAGATGTCTCCCTCATACGACATTGATTTTTCGAACAGTTCACGACACTGTAATCGAGAAGAAGAGATCTATGCAACCATATTGGTTTCAACTCAATCGTATAACTTTGAATTTTGAGCAAAATTTATGAACTCTTGATCACCTAGCCCTACCTAATTCTCAATATAATGTAGACTCAGTAGGCCTTTGATACCTCATTATAGCCCACAAATATGCCCCTCTCAAATAAGGGCTCTAACTTAGTCCCTTTATATGTAGGAACATGGAAATAAAATGGGCTACGAAATACACGCAAATGAATCACATCTATTTTCACTCTTGTAAACAACTCCTCAAGAGTCACATCCTTTGACACCCTATGAGGAATCATATTTTGTACATACACAATTGTATTGAAATCCTATTCCCATAAAACATAGGAAACTCCTGATCATAGATCATTTCCCTCGCCACCTCCATGATGGTCCTATTTTTCCTCTCGACAACCCCAGTTTGTTAAAGGTTGTAAGGTAATGTGAGCTCCTTAATTACTACCTCCTTGAAAAAATCCTGGAAGTTTTTGGAGGTATAATCGCCCTCATTATTTGATCTCAACACCTTAATATTCCTCTCAGTCTAGTTCTATGCAAGAGATTTTAACTACTAAAACTAATCGAAGGCCTCATCCTTGGTCTTTAGGAAGTAGATCCATTTTTTCCTAGAATAATCATTTATGAACATTGCAAAATATAAGGGCCCTATGATCAACATAACAGACATAGAACCACATATATTTGAGTGCACCAGGTTTAGCACTCCCTTATACTTGGTCTCACTATGAGTATATGTAACCTTGGAATTATTTCCAAGAACACACCCTTTACACACTCCAACCTGCTCCAACTTGATCTTTGGAAAAACAGTGACCATCCTATCCACCATAGGAAGAGCTTTGTAGTGTATGTGTCCCATCCTCCTGTGCCAACTATTGATTTGGATGTCACTCTCATGGATTATAGCCTTCATCGACTACCCTCTCAATAGATAGATATCTCTCTCCTTTCTACCAATCACCCACTTCTTACTAAAATTACTTTGTTTCAACCCAACAACCACGTCACCTCCTATCAAGATGACCTCTAGTCCTCTGTCTTCTATGGCCAAAAATGAAAGAAGATTTATCTCCAACCTTGGTACATATAACACCTTGTTCACTTCCATGATGCTACTTAATTCCATCTGAAACTCAATACTCCTAGCTCCTTTTATTTTATAGTTTTCCTTGTCACCAAGCTCCACATGTACATCGTTGGGTCCCCTGGTCGTGTTGGTGAAGACGTCTCGAGATCCTCTCATGTGATAATATGATCCATTGTCCATCAACTAAGCACCTCTTATGACTGCTCTAAAAATACAAGACACTAGGGTGAATTTTTTCTCAAACTTCTCAGCCATTTCCTCCATCTGCATAGTAGCTGTTATCACTATAAAAGTTTTCCAAACTTGGACAGTTTGTATTTTTTCCTAATTCATGGTCTTAGAATAGGGGTTAAGTCATTTTTATGTTTTTAGATTCTAAGTCATAAGGTTAGAGTCTCATCTCCATCATCAAATAAGGTCCAACAAGTTTGTTTCACATTTTAAGGGTTCCATGTTATGTTTCGGAAATCATGTGTTTAGTCACCTTGAAAAAAAAATTTGAATAAGCCACGAAACCACGTTTTCGTAGCACAGATAGTGTTAAAAATTGTTTTTGCGCTACGAAAATGCTGGTCTTTTCGTAGCGCAAAACCCTGAAAATACATTAAACACACTATGAAATCGGGGATTCGTAACCAATCCTGTCCAACTGTCAAATCCATCAAATTTCGTTAAATTTTCATGATTAGGTGTTAGTCCATGAACCCTTTCTCACACATGCAACCATTCATAACCATCATGAGATTCGTTAGGGGTCATTTATCATCATTCATTTTACAATTTAAAAAGGGATGGTTGTCCTTGGTTATATTGTCTCATGAAAAAACACTTGCTGTATGTTTTTCTTTGAATGACAAGCTTATGGTAAGCATAAACCAAAGCTTCTCTCAATTCTCAAGTGAGGCTGAACCCTTAATCAAGCGAGCCAGTTTCTATGAAATCAAGAAAACCAGTTTATTATAGGTTTTCTGAAGCCACAGGGATTCCAAGTGAAATATGACAGAGGAAAAAAGAAATCACAAATCAGGCCATTGTTTGAGAATGGAACCTAAAGGCATAGAGGCTCTCACCAAGGATAAATCAGTTGAAAAAGCCTTCAAGAAAGTAGGATGCTGGAGATTCTATGAAAAGCTACAGGGAGGTCATAATCAAGTCACAAAAGAATTTGCCATTAATTTCATAGGTTCAAATACAAAGGTTGGATGTTTAAACTTACCAATTTCTCCTGAAATTATATCTTTAGTGAAAGAGATTCCAAGGGGAGAAGAAAGGTGGTTCAAGAACTTCAAGTTTGAAATGGAACCTTGTAAAATATTTTTGAAGCCAGAGTTTGTGGACACAGATTTAACCAAAGCAGTGCCAACAGGTTATGTCAAGGATACATATGCTAACCTGCTTTCTAACATTCAATGGTACTTCACCTGTGAAGGAAGATACCATAAGGTGTATTCTTACCATTTCAAGCTCTTATTGCATTTCACTTGAATAATTTCTTTAGATTTACCTTTCTTTCTATTTTGGAGTTTGGCCAAGATGGCAGATAAGGTGCAGATGAAAACTCAGGCATGTGAAACTTCATTATTCCATCATGGTCTTGTTAAATTAATAGTTTTGCATGAAATTCAGAGGGTGAATAGAGAATGGTCTACATTTCTATTTTTGTGTGGATTTGGGGTGGAAACACATGGAACAGGTGTTAGCCCTAGGGCCAAAGAAAAATCACCATCAGAAACCATTGACTCTGCAGAAACAAGATTAAAGAGATTTTTCAAGTTAAAGCATAGAAAACAAGTGAAAGAGCCAAATATTAAAACACCAGTAATTATTCAAGAAACCCCTCAACTTGCACAAAAGAGGATAACCAAAAGTAAGGAAGTAGTACAGGAACAGTCAACCAGCAAATCAACCCAGAAAAGATTGACTAGAAGTCAAATAGCAAGGGAAAAAGGCAAAACAGTGGTTTCAGAAGAAGATCCATGTTTAAAGGGTAGTTTGAATGATATTTTACAAGCTATTAATATTGAGGAATCTCCTTTAGTGCAAGCAGATTTTATAAATTTGGATGAAGGGAAATCTAAGAAGATCAAGTCTTCCAAAAAGCTGGATTTTAATGATGAAATTTTAGAATTTGTGTTCAAGCCCAAAAGGCCTCTAACTAGGAATTCAAAAAAGTTGCAAGGATTGGATGTGGAGTTAGATAAAGCTGGAAAAGTTTCAAATGTTTATGAGGAACCCATAGACCTTTCATCACCTATGCTTGAAGATGGTAGAAACAAATTTTTCCATACTCAAAGAGAAAAGAGCAGTTATGAAGGAATGAAAGAAAAAATAAGACTAACTAATCTTCAAATTGATAAGCTTGAGAAGAAAGCAAGAAAACATGTTGTGGAGAAGATAAAATTTGACAGAATTAAGGCTCTTTGGGAGCTTGAAAGAGTCTCAAAACTTGAAACAGTCAGCAGTGAAGGTCAATTTTTCACCTGGACTTTTCCTGCAATCAAAGAGGCTAAATTTGTGAGAAGGATAAATGTAAATTTAAGGGCTACTAACAAGAGGTTGAAGAGGCACATTGAAGATCTTGAAATCCAATTGGTAAACTTTGAAGGTCAGCTACAGCAGAAGTAAGACAGTAATTGAAAAATCCCTAATATAATTTTGTTTTGGGAAAGACACCACTTTTTGAAAACATGGCAAAGTTGACTTATATTGATTTCAAGGTTCATTAGCATCAAAGTCATCATTAAAGGACTGTAAATATTCTTAATATTTAAAGATGATGAAGAAACTGTGTAATATGGAGATACACAATAGTTTCATAGCGCGCTACGAAACTGTTGTAGGTGACATACACAGCAGTTTCGTAGCGCGCTATGAAACTGCTGTAGGTGCAGTTTTAAATATTTTGTTAAGGATTCAAGAGGTAAAACACCTGGTTTTTGAATTTTTGATGCTGCTAGAAGATGGAAATGGGTCACAAATGAAGTTCCAAGTGTTAAAGCAAAAGAAATTAGATGTTAATAGATGCTTCACAAAGGCATAGTTATTGCGCTACGAAAACAATTGATATTTTCGTAGCGCAGACATATCAGATCTCTTCACACTCTTTCAAGGACTTAATTTTTCACATGTGGATGGACATGGTTCTATGGAAGTGATAACAAATATCACTTGTCTAAAAAGGTCCATTTTTGTCAGCCAAAAGATTCGAGGAGCATAAATGAGGGTTAAAGCTATATTGCAGGAAACATGTTCCTAGTTTTCAGGACAGATAAGGAATAAGTTAACAGAATGTAACATCAAGGTTATGGACACCATCAAGTTCAAAGATAAGGAGGAGCAGCTGTCAAATATAATATTTAATTCCTAGATCAATTTGTTTTATTCATAATAAGGAGTTTTACTCCTAATTGCATGAGGACTCTAGAACAGACAGTTAACTATCACATGTAATTAATAGTATGTTTTAGGAGTAGATAGGTGTCAAGCTAATAAATTCTAATTCTCCTCAAGATAGATTAGGGAATCCAAGATTGTAGTGAGGGATCTATAAGATACATGAGGTCGAATTCCTTAAGGTTGGAAAATTTTCATTACAAGCAGATTATGTCATTGTAGCAAACTGTGTGTTTTTATCATAATACAAATATTGGCTTACTACTCAGGATTCAAAAAGAGTTGTTAATGTGTGATCTTCCTATGGCTTTCTGTATCTATATATTTGCAGTGGTATAAACATATGTTACTTAGAATTCATTGGAAAATTCTCTAACTTCCTTCATATGTTTGTAAACTGTGTTTTGTTCACTCTGTTTTTGTTTCACTGATACACCTAAAAACTCTGAAATGCCCTGACTTCCATGATGAGCTGATGTTGATGTTTTGTGGGAAAATACCTAGACTCCATAGCCCAATAGATGTTTTTTGATCATTATTTCAACCATTCATACACTTTTATACAATTTATTCCTAGAGTTAGCCATCTAATCCTTAATTCAAAATCTTAAACCTAATGAGAGAGCCCTCCCAGGTTGAGGAGGCTAAGCCTCAACTAAAAGTCTGGTTTGAAATATTTACACTGAGGTAGCCTGAACAGCAACCTATCAGGTCCTATTTTGGTGATAACAGTAGCTATTGTAGCAGTATTTCCCTTGCCCTTCTTTTTTTAGACACTGACAAGAAATATTCTTGAACTTGTGACAATAAAAACACTTTACTTTTCTCATGTCCTTTTCCTTCTTTTTTCTATGAATAACCTCCTCCACCTCGGTTCTGCTTGGCCTTTTCTTTGCCCTTTTTCCCTTGTGAAACAAGAACAAGCTCATCTTTCTCCTGATCGCCCTTTCATTTTCCTCTAGTTAATGAGTTTTCCTAGATATTTTTCTGGGTGAAGTCATCCCATAATTGGATTTAATAAAAAAGTTGTTGATGAGCAAGAATCCCATCCACAAAAGTGGACCAATGATTTATACACCCCTTTAGATAAAATTTAACTAGCTTTGAATCATGCATAATTTCCCCAACAACTACAAGCTCATCAAGAGCTCATTGTACCCTTGTGAGATAAGATTTCACATATTCATATATATTCATTTAAATGATGTTTAATTTCTATTGCAACACTATTTTTCTATTCTCATTTGTACTATGATAAAGACTGGTCAGAGCTAGCAACATATTTCTTCCAGTTTCCTTCTCTAATATGTGAGGAATTATATGAACCCTCACACCATCCAAAATTATGCAACTCACTTTCATGTCTTTCACCTTATTCTCTACTGTAAGATTCAAATCTGAAGGAACTTGCACGTCTCTACTTACAAGATCCCAAAGACCATTCATCTTCAGAATCATGGTAATTCACTCCTTACAGGAATTGAAATTTAATACCCCATCCAACTTGTCTTCATATCTCAAACTTCTCAATGATTCCATCTCCACAAATTGACCATGGCCACAAAACAAAACAGTGAAATTTTAAGAAATAATTCTCTTGCCACAAAAAGGAGAACCCATTGCTACAAATCCTCGTGATACCATGTTAAGTTTCTAATACCAACCTGATTTATTTTCTCACAAAAATTTAATTTATCCCCAAGAATTTATTTATTTACCCAAAGAAATACTTAATCACCGAAAAATAAAATCACTAGTATTTTTAACTTCTAGAATAAAATTTATACAACAAAAATAAACTAGAGAGATCAATCACACATTGCAAAGTAATTCACCCAAAAAAATTCTCCATCATTCAATTCTCTAGAAAATTTGGGTTTTTCAACCCACAAAGATACAAGGAAAAATACAAAACCTAGAACCTGTAACATAGTTCCCTCAAAATGAATTTGGCCCAAGGAACTAAGACTCTAGGAAACTAGCCTTTGAATGAAATTGGCCTCGATCACTTGGCACAAATACTCAGCTAGCAACTCTACCTATGCCCTCCTTGCATGTCATTGATGCACACTGCGGAAAACTTGACCCTCTCTAGATAAAATCTATCTCCTTCTCGCAACTCAGCCATCCAATCTCCTCTTACTTGAACCTCTTGGATTTTCCCAATCCACTCGCACTTCTCCTTATCTGTGCTTCTATTCCACATAGCCACTTGTACTTAGAGAAAATAAATTTCTCTAAATGATGAATCGCTCATACAACTTGTGTCTTCACCTCCTCACAAGGCTCCCTTTATAATCTCCATTAAATCCAAATCCCTAACCCCAATCTCCCTTCTAGAACCATCTTAGATAGTAATAGTTGAGGTTATGTCTATGTATAAATATTTAAATTATTTCTCCTCGGAAAATGACTCAATAGTCCACAATAATCAATTTCCTTTAATTATTATACTTTTCCAAAGTTAGACTTAGGAAAGAAGACATGCATCACTTGATCCACCAAGCGAGCGCCTAGAAGAGGCAAATCATGTCTTCCACATGCTAAAACATAAAGCCTGTGCAAAAGACCTTTAGAAGCTACCACTCACTTCAATAGAAAATTGGAATTTCAAATTCAAGAGAATTTGGTTAAAGGCTAGAGATATGGACAAACAAAAATTCATAAGAAAGAAAAACACCGAGTCTGGAAAAAAAATATTAAAGAGATTATTGCAAGATGTATACAATTTTCAAATTTTGCATCACTCAAAGAGGGTGTGGTATGTAACTTCAATCATTTGCATATTTCCATATGCCCTGTTAGCCCTAAAGTGGAACAATAAATGTTGGAACATATTCCCGAGTCTATTACACAGGAATAAAATGTCACGATGACAAAAGAACCCACTAAAGAAGAAAGTTTCCAGGTTTTATTTTCCTTCAATCTAGTCAAAGCACAAGGATTGAATGAATTATATGCTAAAAAAAATTATAATATGAATGAGAATTTAGTTAAAAATACGCACCTAGATGCAACAAGTACATCATGAGTTACATTGCTTTTTCCTCATAAAATTATAAAAAAAAAAACTAAAAAATAGCCTCCTCCCAATAAGAACAAGGGAAACAAAGGTCAAAAAATAAATATTCGAATTTTTATTCCTATTGCTTCATAGGAGTAGGAGTAAATTTAATAAATTTCTTGCACAAGAAAATGTAGAAAAAAAACATTTCTATAAATTTCTAGGAGATGACCCACTGCTTCACCCATGGGAGGCAAGATGGGTCTCAGGATCAAATTTATTTCTATTATTATTTTTCATGTTGTTACCAATGTGGAGGAACATTGATTTTTAATCACCTTTGAATAGAATGGGGAAGAAGAGGTGGACTTCTTCTCGACCACCTTATGAGCTTCTTCATCTTTCAATGGCAGAGAGGCCTTTGTAAAAAACTTTCCCACCGTAGGATTTTTTTTTAGAGTCCTGATTTGGGTCTTATTTGTCTTTTAAATTGGGAGGGATGTTTAGAATAGGATTATTCATTGTTGGTTGATCTGCTTGGGCCTCAATATTCTCACCTTACTTCTCTTGAACATTTAGAGCTTCAAAACTATTTTTAGAAAGGGTTTGATGCTTAGATTCATCCTTCCATGTCAGTTGATTTATATTTCCATGCATCTTAGGTTTCCTTTGAACTGGAATGAATCCTTGCGTATTTTCTCCTTTCTCTTATTTAAGAGAAGGAAATGGATTTGGAGAACATTGGAAAGTTGAAACTTTTGGAAAACTTTTCACAAATTTTTCATACTCATGACACAAATTACACTTGAAAGGAATGAGACCAACTATATTTGGAAGGGTATCTTTAGATATGAGACCAACTATCTAGATTTAACTGAATTGCCTCTGGGAGGCCTTTAGAGAAGTCAATTTCAACATAAATTGTAGCACATGAAAAATTGTGTCCATGTTCCATATCATTGGTAATAAATCGGCCCAATTTATCTCCTATACCCTTAAAAATTCCTTCACCCTAGAAATTTTTTTGTAACCAAATCACAAAAGAAAAGAAAAGATAGATCAACAACCTTTTACAACAACCTCATTTTACATAACATAAATGAACAATTCTTGGATTACTCAAATTACAAGACCTCCTTGGTATATATAGGAGTCTAAGGGGTCACAATGTAATTAGGGCCTACATAAAAATAATAATGTAAGGGCTCAAAAATAACATTAGTGGGATTAAATGGGGCACAACAACAACTATATGGGACTACACTAGTATTATAGGACCTAACATGGGAACAAAAATAACAATATGGGGGATATAGTAGTATTATGGGGACCTAACATGCCCCTCTCCTTCAAAAAAAATTTGTCCTCAACACTTGAGTAGTTTCGGATGCTTCTGTATGGAATTATCATCCACCCATGTGGAATCTTTAACAAGTAAGTTCTTCCACTTTATGATATACTATGAAATTGATCGATTATGTAGTTGTTGTATTCTTGTTTCCATGATTGATTTAGGATCTAATATTATTTTTCATTCCAAGTCAAGTTATGGAAATATAGTTTTAAATGTGATAATGTCACCTATAACCTTATTTAAGCATGAAACATGGAAAACATGGTGTACTCGCAAAGATACAGGCAACTCCAGTTTATATGCCATAGTACCAATATTTTGAACACCTTATAAGTGCCATAGTACCTTGGTGGTAACTTATTATCCTTCTTATCTTTCTCGAGGGGCATTTGTTTGTATGGTTGTAGCCATAAAAAGACCAAATTGCAAAAATCAAAAATTCTTTCACTACAATGTTGATATTTTTGTTATTTCATTCGATTTTGTGCTAGATTTAGGATGTCCTTTAAGATTTGGAGAACTTGTTATTGATGCTTGATGTGATCTTCCACTGCTTGAACCTTAGAATTGTCCCTTAAAAACGATGTGCTGGATGATGGATGATATACATAAAGCTCCATAAATGGGGTCGTTTTTACTACGGTATGGGAGGAAGTGTTATGCCACCATTCTGCCAGAGGTAACCACTTGACCCATTGTGTTTGTTTATCATATACAAAGAAACAAATATATCCTTCCAAACATTTTTTCACTATCTCAGTTTTCCCATAAGATTTATGATGATAAGATGATTTATGAGCTGACTGAGAACCAAGATAATAAAATAATTATGTCCAAAAGTTTTCAGTTAAAATGATATCTCTGTCACTTACAATAATCTTTGGGTTTCCATGTAGCTTTTGAACTATTTCCACAAATTAAGTGGTGATTGTACTGGCCTTGAAAGGATGAATTAATGTACAAAAGAGTGCATACTTGGTAAGTCTATCAACAACCACCATGATGACACTCTTTCCTTTGGACTTGGTTAAAACGGTGATAAAATCCATTAAGACTTTATCCCAACGCTAAATTGGAATGACTAATGGTTGTAAAATATCTAGGGTATTAATTATCTCTACATGATTTTGTTGGAAAACCAAACATTCTGCCACAAACTTTTGAATATCATATTTAAGGCCATACCAAAAAAATTATTCGTTGACCCTGTGGTAAGTTTTTAAAAATCTTGAGTGCCCTCCTATAGGAGAGGTGTGCAATTCCAAAAGAACCTTTTGTTTGAGTTGGGAGTTCTTACATATATATAAGTGATATTTGCACCATAGAGAATCATTTTTCCATATAAATGTATCTGATGCACTGGGATCTTCCATTCATCCCTTGCTTCAATAATCCAATTAGGTTGGATATTATAAATGGAATAGAGCAATGCTTCCACATCCTCATCCCTTCTTAAGAGTGCGTCTGCAACAACATTTTTCTTCCATTTTTTGTAGATGATTTCAAAGTCATAACCCAACATCTTTGTGACCCATTTTTATTGCTCTTCTGAAGATAATATTTTCTCCAAGAAGTGTTTAAGACTATCATGATTTTTTTTACCTTGAAGTGTCTCCCCATTAGGTAAGGGCACCATTTCTTTAGAGCATGTAGTATTTCCAACATTTCATTCTCATAAATAGGTTTTCATTAATACTTTCCCTTAATTGGATGATTTTTGAAAGCGATGGGTCTTCCTCCTTGCATTAAAACAACACCAATTCCATTTCTAGAGGCATCACATTCCACAATAAAGGTTTTTGTGAATTTTGGTATAGCTAAGACTGGAGCTCGACACATTTCCTCTTTAATATGTTCAAAGGCCTTAGGTGCTTCCAAAGTCCAAAAAAAATCATCTTTCTTTAGTAATCTTGTTAGTGGTGCTGTTATTTTCCCATAATTATTAATAAATTTGTGACAATACCTCATCAACCTGAGAAATTATTGAATATGATTTAAGGATGTGGGGACTTTCCATTCCTTTATGGTTGTAATTTTGTTAGGGTCTACCTTAAAACCCTATTTGGATACAATATGACCCAAATCTTCCACTTCCTATACCCCAAAGAAACATTTGGAGGTTTTTTAATACAATTGTTTCTCTTCCAATAGTTTGAGCACCATGTCAACTTGTTGAACATGATATTTCCATGACTTTATGTAGATTATTATATCATAAAAAAAATAACACAAATTTTCTAAAGGAAGGGTTTGAAAATTAAATTCATCAAACCTTGAAATGTGGAAGGTGCATTATTAAGGCCGAAACGCATGACCAAAAATTCATAATGACCTTCGTGAGTTATGAATGTTGTTTTTGGAATGTATTCTCTCGTCATTCTAATTTGATGATATCCTGAGTGAAGTTCCAACTCAGTGAAATAAATTTCTCCATGTATTTCATGCAATAATTCATCAATGACAAGAATGGGAAATTTATCCTTATTAGTGAGCTTATTGATCTCTCTATATTCCGGACACATACACCATGATCCATCTTTATTTTGCACCAATACAATTGTCCAAGAAGAGAAATAATTGTGGATAGATTCAATTATACCTACATCTAGCATGTAGCAACCATATGTTCAATTTCACTCTTCTAGGTATAGGGATGTCTATAATTTCTGATGTTTGGAGGAACACTTCCTGAAATCAAGTGAATAACATGATCATGATCACGAATAGGTGGGATAACTTTGGGAGTCTCAAATACCTTGGAATAATTATCAAGGACTCTTCGGAGATATGGGGAAATGGATGACTTAGATGTTTGAACATATAGTGAACATAATTGTGCAATTATCCCTCATTGTTCCTTCTTCAAAATTTTCGTCATGGCATTGGAACTGATTATCTTCCTAGGTTTCCCTGTGATACCCTTTAATTCATTCTTCTCTCCTTCTGAGAAAAATTTCAAGAAAAGTTCTTGAAAATTAAAAGTTATCATCCCCAAAATTTTAACCATTGGACTCCTAATACAACATCCACACCACCCATTGGAATGGCAAGAATTGGACTATTCAATACATATTCCCCTAAGGTTATATTAATATTATGGCACTTCCTTGAGAAATTTATAGTTCCTCCATTTTCAACCATCACTTGAAACTCTAGTTTTGGATATATAAAGTAGTTCAAATCCTTTGCTATGAGTACTACCTGAATCAATCAACACTATTACCTTTTTCTTCTTGATAAATCCTTCTATCTTGAGAGTTTGAGGAGTGGAAATTCTTGTCAATGAATTACAAGATATGGTTGGATGAATTTATTCTTTTTCAGTCCCTAGGGTTGGTTCGTGGTGTATATATTCCTTTTTTGATGTTTCTTGTTCGTGTTCTTCCTTCTCTTCAAAATATATGTATAATAATTTCTTCTCAACACACTTATGACCTTTAGAGTAATTTCCTCCAATTGTTGTTCTTTCAACCTTGTAGTTTTTTGGAAGATAGGAGCTACAACACTTCCATTTTTATAGTTGTGATTGGTAGACCTCCTTGTTTCCATAATTTTGCTTTCAAATTTTATTTCCACCCTGAATGCATTTTCCAAGGACTTAGGTTCCCAAAGGCGAACCTCATTTTGGTTATTATCTTTTAAAATACCTATTGAGACACCAATCATATGATCCTCAGGAATATCAGTTACCTTGATATGAAATCTTTGGAAGTCCTTAATGTGCTCTGCCATTAAAAATTTTTGTTTGAGATTTATCAATTGGGTAAAGAAGGTGTTTCTCTTTGTATCCTCATAATGTGCTATCAATTCCTCCATAAAAATGGACCAATTTACAAGAGTTTTAAGAGCACAAAGCTAATGATACCATACAAACTGATTGGAATTATAAATATCCAATGTGTGACATTTGTGTGTGTTTCACATCATGTAGATCAAAGTATTGTTCCATCTGTAGTATTCATGTTAACATATCCTTGCCATCAAACTTCCTCATATCGGTATTTGGAATGTGGTTGGCTTTAAACCCAAATTTATAGTCTCTAAAATCATGATTCATGTTATTTTTATTCTCATAATGAGTTTCATGTAATACCTTGCCATCATTAGGAATAATTTCTTGTAGCAACTTTGACAAACCTTCCTTTAAACCTTCCATTTATGTTTTTAAACGATCCTCCAAACCTTTCATTTTTTTTTTCTAAACAGTCTTTCAAATTTTCCCTGTCCCTTTTTATTTTCACTTCTAAACCATCCATATTAAAATTCATCATCACTTCCAATTAATTTTTGGTTACTCTTTGCGAGAGTGAAATTTGTTGCACTTGGTCTCGTAATTTTGATATATCATGTTGAAATTCTTCCTCTTCTTCATGTGTCATAGTAGATATTTCTGGTTGCTTAATGGGAGTATCCATTTATTTTTTTTTGTGAGGCATATTGGAACCAGATAATGATATATATACTTTATTATGCCCTTTGAATCACTTCTGACTTATTTTTCAAACAAAAGCTATGAAATTTTTAAAAATGCACACCCTTTTTCTTGCTTTTTGGAGATTTATTTTGAAACTGTTGTATCCCTGTATTTTCAGCCTACCAAGGTATAAAATTTTGTCCTATAGTACCTCTCTAAGTCTTCTTTCCAATGCCACAATCCAAACAAAGATTGAATTATTCAAGATAAAGTTATACCAAATCTCCCAAGATGTCCTGCTTATGGACTAGTTCAGTAGAGAGAACCTGTATGGAATGCTACGTGTTACTGTTTTAGTCTTAGGCCCTAAAAATTTTACCCAAGAAACAAAATTCCGTGAAATTTCAGCTACTGTTTACAAAATTGAATTTGGATGCCCAAAATTAATTTTACAATGATTTTCCTTAAGACACTTGTTTGAGACAAAATTTTGGAGCATGAAAAGACCCTAACTTCTTCAGAATATATCATAGAAAATATAGAGAAACAAGATCTAAAAATTTTTTAAGAAGTTCACCAATATTTCAGCTCCATGTGGTCAATATTCTCATAAAAAAAAATTATAGCGAAAATTCCAAGATGACTTGTTTGAAGCAGCGAAACCCTATAATCCAAAGCTCTAATACCAAATTTTATGAAACAAGATCACAAAACAGAAGAAAATATAGATCAACGACTTGAAAATAAACCTCTTCGACAAGGAAACCTCCTTTTACATCACATAAATGAACAATTATTGGATTATTCAAATCACAAGACCTTATTGGTATATATAGGAGTCTAAGTGGTCAAAATATAATTAGGGCCTACATAAAAATAATAATCTAAGGGATCAACAATAACATTAATGGTCTTCTATGGGACACAACAACAAAAATATTGGGGCTACACTAGTATTATAGGGACCTAACATGGGAACAAAAATAACAATACAGGGGCTACACTATTATTATGGAGACCTAACAACAAATAAGAGGGGTACATCACAGTATGATCCACACGTGAAATTGAAATTTCCATCATGGAATTAAACTCCAGAGATCGAGGAGTGAGAAACATACCTTTGGTACCGATGAAATAAGGACTCGGGTTATAGATTTGGTCTCTATCCTCCTAGTTTTCAAAAACAAATGTGTAATACCCATTTCCACAGTAGTTAATGCTCGAGGGTTCATGATTTTCCAAATTGTCAATAAACCAATATTCAACGGCTTCATAACTTGGCCACAAATAAATAAACTTTCCCAATAAACCTCTCTCCGTCAAGGTTACCACATTATTTTTTGTTAAGATGGAAAACCCCAAGTGCAAATAAGAATATAATTCTTCCTTCTTCACAATTTTTCTTGGGGCATTCATTATGCAAGCAATGAACCACACAAAAAACACAACATTAGCTTGAATTCCCTTCAAAATAATATCCATGATTAATTATTCAAATTTGTGCAGAGACACCATAGAGGAGTATATCATGATTCAAAGAGATGATAACATGACGAAAAATACCCTAAAATCCTCATAATTACCATGAGAAGTCATGCTGACGCAGGTCAATCCATGAATAAAGTTGAGGTTTCTTGCAGTAGTGTTGAATAATGACAGATTAATCTCATATAGGAGGTGACAACAATGACAAAGCATAAAGCATGCATGATAAGCCTGCAAACTTAGCTTAGAACTTTGACGAAGCCTACAAATCAAGATTTAATGGCTGTTAGTGAAACCCTAGCTGCCGAGAGATGGATGCAGAGCTCATTTCTTCCTCTAATATATTCTTTTCCCATTTTTACCAATATTTTTGGGAGGTAATAAAATTTGATTTTTGTATAATGGTGGGTTACACTTTAAACAAAAATTGTATGGTGGAGGAATTAATTCTTCCATTTTATCCCTAATACCAAAATATCTAAATCTTGCTTCCTTTTCAAGATTCTGACTAATATCACTTTGTAATGTCTCTTATAAAGTGATCTCAAATGTTTTGGCCAAAAGGATTAAGCCTATTCTGCTTATAATTATCATGGTTCAAGAGGAAATCAACTCTAGTAAAAATTGGTAAGAAAAAGGCATGATCATCAAACTAAATATGGAAAATTCCTTTGACAGATTATGTCACGAATTCCTATTCAAATTAATGGAAAAAATTGACTTTGATGCTAAATTTTATAGATGAATTTCTTTATGTATCAAAGTGCCATGGATTACCCCATTGGTTAATGGAAGTTTGCTTGGTTTTTTCCAAGCCTCGTGATGGCTTCATCAAGGCTTCCCTCTATCTCATTTCTTAAATATTTTCATGGAGAAATTTCTTAGCTAGAGGCTAGAATATGAAAGGAGATGTGAAAGCCTTCTGGGAATTAGATTTGCCAGAGATTTCAAAAGCATCAATCACTCTTAGTTTTATGATGGCACACTCTTGTTCAGGGGTTCCTCCACAATCATAGCTAGAAGGTTTTAAAAAAATGGATTCCCTTCCTGAAGCCTATGGAGGTTAAACAAACTTAGGGAAATATAAAATTTATACATGGAATGTAGCATTAAGGAATCAAAGACAAATTGGAATAATTTTGGATATTAAAACAGTTGAATCATGGAAGGAATTAAAATATCTATGAATTCCAGTCTACCTAAAATCACATTCATCTCAAGCATGGGAAGGAGTCTAAGAAAAATTTAAAGGTAAGTGTACCTCTTGGGGAGATCTATGGACCAAACTTGTTGGGTGTGTTTTTCTTATCAAGGTAGTTCTTTGTGCTATGAATTTATACTAATTCTTAGCTATCCCTACTCCACGGATAATCCTTTCGACTTTAGTAAAAGAAACATACAAATTATTATGGGATGGTGGTAAGAAAATCTCCAAAAAAATACATTTTCTTAAATGGGATCCAGTAAAGGCCCATAAAAAAATTGGATGTTTGGGAATACAATATCCATTGCTATTGAATAAGGCAATATAAGAAAAACTAGTTTGGATATTTGTCACCCATGAAGAAGATTGGTAGAAATAAATCTTGAAGGAAAAATATGTTTAAGGAGAAAGAGTTGGATGCATGGAATCCATATAGATAATGAAAGGATGTTCTTTGATTTGGATTTTTTTTTTAGCAGCATTCCCCCTCATCCGCTCAAGGTTGTAATGGAAACTAGGAAATGGTAAAATTATTAATCTACAAAATGATGAGCTTATGGATTAGCAACCTCTTGAGCGATTTCCTGAATTCCTTTGCTTGTAAGAATATTTTTGTGCTCAAAGGATATTGGAATTTACTAACATCTCAAATTGGTGAGAACATTTCTTCACTAAGAACATTAGAAAGAGAGCCATCCATGGCCCCTCAAGATGTTGTCTTTGCAAGAAGCAAGTGAAAGATATCTCTCATGTTTTTTGGAATATGAGTATACAAAAAAAGGTATGGGGGAAGCAACATCTCCTATCCATAGTAGGGTCAAATAGCCATTTTTTCTACAAGAATTATTCTCCACTTGGGAAAAAAATTACAAAAGTAGTCTCATACAGAAACCTCTTCTCAAAATGTATTGAGAATCCCTCCCTAAATTTGTATGCTATAAATTTTTATGTGCCATGAATAATTAAATATTTATTAACAAGCTTACTCCTCCCCAAAGCACTACAATTAAATCATTATCAATGTGTGTCGAATTTGAAGCTCAAAATCAGGATCGTAGATCTGCTATGAAAGAGTTGGATAAGTTATAGTAAGTACGGATCAATAAATTTTTAGGTATGGATAATATCTCACAAATTACTGGTTGGAATAAATGAAAGGTGGGAGAATGTTGGAAGAATAGAATGACATATGTATAATTTAGAACTTGGAAGAATAGTAGACAAGGATGGATTTTCTATTTTTATGGGGCATTCAAACAAAATATAGGAGTGGTAGGATGGGGATGGCCTCTTTATGGCCCTAAGGATGATGAAGTGTTCAGGTATTCATGGGGACTTTATCATATGACAATTAATCAAGAATATATTCATGGTATTTATTAGGTTCTCTTGATTTCCAAATAAAAGCAGGTGAAAGAGTTCACAATCCTAGGATATTCCCTCCTTATTTTTCAACATTTAGTTAAAGGCTCAATGCCAAATGCCAAAAGAAAAATATCTAGAAAATATCATGAAAAGAGCACAAAAAATATTAAAAGGCAATTTCCATCAATAACATACTTTCATGTATTATGGGACCATAACAAAGAAGTAGACAAGCTCTCTGATGGATGTAAATTTAAAGCAAGATAATTGTGCATCGATGTCCAAATTAGGCCATCAATTACCGCTTAATGGAGTCTAATAACTCAAAAATGTAAATCAACACATCATATCAAATTCACAGTCGTCAAGGAATTCATTATCAATTAGTAGTTTTAATTTTTTTAAATGGTGTGTTATGTTGGGGCAATTCTGTTAGGTATACACCTACATTAACCCCCTTTTTGTTGCTCGGTAGTATGCATCTTAAGAAATTTTAGCATATCTCTTAGATTAGAGAAAGATGATAAAAAGTTTGAAGAAGTTAATGTGAAATTCCTTATGTATTTGTTGCAATCCAAACATAGATGTATACAATATAAATACTCTTTTTGGTTAAAAAAAAGACTCTCAAAATGAGTTATTGCTAAGCATTCACACAAACCAAATACCTCATTAATTTTGATGAATTTAAAATTTTGTCTTCCTCTCCCTTCTACTCTCATTGCATATCTTTTTTTCTTGATCCTCCTTTATTATTTCTATCCTTTTCCACCCCTTATTTGACTCATATTCCTCAGTGTTCTGATCTTTCCATCATTTCTAGATCTAACCCTAATCCCCTCATTTCCTTTGTTTCATAATTATATGATAATAATAAAAATAATATAATAATAAAACAATTTTTTTATTAGATTAATATAATTCCTTCATTTTTATTTATTTTATAATCATAATATAAGGATATTAACATAACAATATGATAATGATTTCATATAATTAATATAATTCCAGTAAGATAATAATATGATTCACCCTATTTTTTTATAGCTTTATCTTATTACTATAATATAAAATAAATCATTTTAATAATATTATAATATGATTAATACAATAATAATAACCATTATTTTATCTAATAGGTGTTTTGGCCTCGGCTTAGGCCCAACCTAATCACAAAAAAGAACACTAAACAATAAAGTTAATATAATAGATATCTCCCGAATGGGTTGACCATATAGTGAAAAGTCTAGGGGGTGTAGAAATTCTACAAACATATGTATATCAATGAAATCAATCTGATCTAACAATGCACTAAATCTAGGTATTGAATCCTTCTACAAATCAATTGCAGAAATTAAGCACAATCTCCAATCACATGAAGCAAACAAAGAATCAAATCAAACCACAACACATATAATTTCTTGGGGAAGCTTGCTGCTCAAAACCCCTCTATCTTCTGTTCTATATTAACCATGGAATCATGAAACAATTAAAATTCACTCTTCTCACAAGCGTCTCTTGCACTCTCACAACTGTCTCACACTGTCCTAGACAAAACTGGCCAACACTTAGCCAATTCTCAGCCTCTAAATAGCCTACCTTGCTTACGCAATTCCTAATGAACGAAATCCCTATTATTTAGGAATTTTGGCCTTCCTAAACTACGCAAGGATCATGGGAAATCCAATGGGTTTCAGGTTGCATGTGGTCAACTTACTAATCACACAACTGACAGTTAACATCCCTTTAACCTTTGTCTCAACTGGGTCTCCACTGGAACTGACATGCATGCAGCTATTAATAGTAAATAATCAGTTGCATGGAAGATCACTAAATTTGAATTAAATAATATTTAATTCACTCGATCTCTCACTAGTGCAACAAATAGTTACAACTAGTTCAACTGACTCTAACTCACCTAACTAAGTTAACTAATTACTCATGCATTAAATTAATGCACCAATTGTAATTCAAACTCCATAACTAATATAATTACTATGCATGCCTCACCAACCACCCTTAACTCGAAATACATGAGCTAAATGTGTTTATCACACTCAGTTAACTGTTATAAGTGATCATGAGATAAGATTACATTTTATTGTCCAATTTAATTAAGGGAAAATAAAATTTGACATTGCACCAAATTAATTAATTTATTTGGCCTTCACACTAATGTATCGCTAGGACCTATTTGTCCCACACTAGTGTGTGTGCTGCAATTTCTTGTTGGACTTCAAGAGGGGGGGTGATGTTGCATCCCACCAGGCCACGTGCTCGAAAGAAGTGGCAACATGCCCCTTAAATTCCATAATTAAACCATGCAAATTTTGTTGGAAGATGCCATAGTACACCACCTCGAGGGATTCCTTGACATTCATTGTAGTGTTCTTTAAATTGTAATATGGGAAACTCCAACAGACTCTCGGTGGTATTTAAAAATATATAGTACTATTCCCATGGGTGAGCCAAACCGACATGGTCTCTTCACTTGCTTGGCATTCATTAACCTACATTCAATGGGAATTTTACCATGGATACAAGCCTCGGGGAGGGACCCACCTCATTCAAACTAGTTCATAGTAGAGAAAAACTATATTACTCCTAATAGAGGTCTCTAACTTCCATGGCTTTAGCTCTCCTTCATACTAGGCTCTCTGAGACAGGAATTCAACCCCCTCATTCCAACCTCGCTCTATGGATTTTTAGCTAGTGTTGGTCGACTGCCTACTGGAAGTATAGGTAGGAAAATTTAGCCCAACCAGACTATTTCCTTGGCACACACCACAATCATCATCCTCTCTAAACACATCTTTGTCTTTGTAGTTTCATGTCTCCATTTTCGGAAGACGTTGCTCCATCCTCTCAAAAGTGAGATGATTAGGGTGGCCTAGGTATGTATTGATTTTCATCCTTTTTGTTTTCATGCCTAACACTCTCTTTACTCCATATGTAGTTGTTACACTTGGTGCAAATAATTTGGTCACTCCTGTTATGAATGAAGTGCATTGACTTTGAGGGATAAGACATTGAACCACCATAAATCTAGGTCCTTCCGCTTACCTCACTACTCTCTTCTCCTTCTGGTCTTAAATTATGCCCAGGAAATAGGCTAGAGTGCACCAAGATTTTTCCTACTATCAAGAAATAGGTCACTCTAAAGCCCATACTTGAGTTGAAATCTCAGCCACATGTTATAGATATTTGATCCCCCAACCAGTACATGAGGAAATAACTTAGGTGGAAATATATCTAGCTAATGAGAGACACACCATTATAGATAATTTCTTACTAGGTTCATGATGCAGGTCACACTAGAGGTTGATACAATTAATGCATGTACATTGTGGAAAAATATTGGCATATCAAGTTTCTCCTAGGGAGGGTTCTTGTAGACATGAATGAAATTAAGGAAGATATCGTCTTGATTGAAACAATATCTTATTGAAATGGATCATAGGCTCACGAGAATGTAAAATAAGATGGGCATTCCTCCTGACTATAGGTGCTCCATAAGTAGAAACAAGGATCCCATCCTTGTTGAAGAAACTGATATAGATAACTCAGCATGCATGTTTATCTGCTCCTTTTTCTTTAGTTCTTTCTATGTTTTATTTTAGTATTTTTCTAAGTGAGAGATGCCTTAGTGGCCAAAAAATTAGACGCTATGCTTTTCCTTTTAGAACTTTGAGCATCCTCTTATCTTTTGACATTTTGAATCAACTGAAATTTTGTACTAGTCTGGTTTCCCTAGTGGTAGGCTAGTAACTTCAACAACTATAAATGTCTATCTTTGATTACATGAAAAAAACTTTTAATTCATATATATATATATATATATATATATAATCATAAAAATGATATTAATATATAACTCTCCTCCCTTAGATAATAACAACATTTTATCTCCCCCTTCACTTTAATTTTTAATGTTCTTACTTAATAGTACTATTTTATATAATTTATTTTACATGAAAATAATAAAATAATTTCAATGCTAATACAATTAATATTAAATATTATTTCCCTTCTCGGGGTGGTAAACACATTAATAATGTGAAGCAAGAGGAAGCATGTGACCCATCGTCACCCGCTCATTAGAGGGGGGAGGCTAGGCCAGTTTGTTGTCCACTTGGCAGCACTCATGATACCAATTAATATGGTGAGTACTCTCAACAAGTCACACCTTAAAGAAAGTCTCAAGGCAAGTGATATGACAAATCCTTGGTTCATTGTGACTCCTCCGCTCTGATATCATAATCTTCCAGGTGCATTCAAGTCACTCTCCACCCTCCTTTGTCTTTTTTTAGTGTAGAGTATTATTGTTTCCATTTTTTCTATTGGGGACTGTCCATATCCTACTAACCTAGATGTCCCTCATATTGAATTTGAACATATGTTGTATGAAATTTTTATGGCTCCATATTCAAGTGAGGCTTGAGACATTATAGTCCTATGGAGTTATTTTCTTATGGTGTACATCTATCTCAGTGGGGAGAGGTTTTAAAAATAGAGAGTGAACAAAGAGTGATTACACACAACACAAAACCACACAATTTTTATTCATCTCACAAAGTTTACATATATAGGAATATAAATCACTGTCTCTGATAAATCTAGATCCTAAGAAAGTGGATCTATGACTGGGACATGACACAACTACAACTCATACACATGGGGAATAATAACTTCTAGATTGACACGTCAAGACTCATGTTTTGTTATGAAAACAGCTCCAAAAATATAAGAAAAGAGAGATCAATGCCTTAGAAATCAGCCACTTCAAGGGGGAAACATCCTTTACATTACATAAATGAAAAATTCATGGATGATTCAAATGAAAAAACCTCATTTCTATATATAGGAGTCCATGGGGTCACAATATAATCCTAGTCGACCTAACAATAATAATGTAAGGGCACAACAATAACAATAGTGGGGTTTTATGGGGCATAATAATAACAATATGGGGACTAAAGGGGTACAACAATAACAATAAGGGGGCTACACTAACAACAATAAGGGACTACACTAGTAAAATAGGGACATAACATGCCCCTCTCCTTCAAAAAAGTGTTGTCCTCAATGCTTGAGTAGCTCTAGATGCTTCTCTATAGAATTATCATCCTCCCATGTGGAGTCTTCAGTGGGTAAGTTCTTCCACTTTATGAGATACTCTGAAATTGATCGATTTCGTAGCTGTCAAGTTCTTTTTTCCGTGATTTCTTCAGGTTCCAATATGATTTTTCCTCCCTCATCAAGTTCTAGCAATATTATTTGAACTGGAATTTTGTCACCTATAACCTTCTTTAAGCATGAAACATGGAAAACTGGGTGCACTCGATAAGAAGTAGGAAGCTCCAATTTGTTTTCCATAGTACCAATCTTTTGCAACACCTTGTAAGGACCATATTAATTTGGTGATAATTTATTAACCTTCTTAGATTGCTTGAGGGACATTTATTTGTATGGTTGTAGTCGTAAAAATACCCAGTCTCCTGCATCAAAACTTCTCTCATTGTGATGTTGATATTCCTGTTGTTTCATTCAATTTTGTGTGAAATTTAGGTTATCCTTTAAGAGTTGGAGAACTTGTTGTTGATGCTCGATGTGATCTTCCACTACTTGAACCTTAGAATTTTCTCTTAAAGATGATGTTATGTATGGTGGATGATATCCATAAAGTGCCATAAATGGGGTCATTTTTGTTGTAGTATGGAAGGAAGTGTTATACCACCATTCAGCCAAAGGTAACCACTTTACCCATTGTGTTAGTTTATCAGATACAAAACAATCAAGATATCCTTCCAAAAATTTGTTCGTTGTCTCAGTTTTCCCATCTAATTGAGGATGATAAGATGATCTTTGGGCTAGTTGAGTACCCAAACGAGAAAATAATTTTGTCCAAAAATTTCTAGTGAAAATGGGATCTCTGTCACTTACAATAATCTTTGGGTTTCCATGTAGCTTTTGAATTGTTTCCATAAATGCAATAGCAATTGTACTTGCTTTAAATGGATGAGATAATTCATAAAAATGTGCATACTTGGCAAGTATATCAACTATGACCATGATAAAACTCTTCCCTTCGAACTTAGGTAAACCTGTGATAAAATCCATTGAAATATCCTCCCAACGTTGACTTGGAATGGGTAAAATTTATAGCAGACTCAAGATCTTAATCGTCTCAACTTTATTTTTTGGCAAACCAAGCATTCTGCCACAAACTTTTGAACATCGAATTTAAGGCCATCCCAAAAAAATATGTCTTCACCCTGTGGTAAGTTTTTAAAAATCTCAAGTGTCCTCCTATGGAAGAGGTGTGTAGTTCCAAAAGAATCTTTTGTTTTAGTTAGGAATTCTTACAAAGATATAAGCGATATTTGTACCATAAGGAATCATTTTTCCAACTAATTATATTAGATGTACTGGGATCTTGCTGCAACTTTTGATTGAGTGTCCACGCTTCTCTTCATTCTTCCATTCCTCCCTTGCTTCGGTTATCCAATCTGGTTGGATAATAGAAATGGCACAAAGCAATGCTTCCACCTCCTCGTCCTTTCTTGAGAGTGCATCTACAACAACATTTAGCTTCCATTTTTTGTAGATGATTTAAAAGTCATAAACCAACATCTTTGTGACCCATTGTTGTTTCTCTTCTGAAGATATTTTACCTTGAAGTGCCTTCCCATTAGTTAAGGTCTCCATTTCTTTAGTGAATGTAGTATTGCCAACATTACCTTCTCATAAATAGATTTTTGTAAATACTTTCATTTGATTGGGTGACTTTCAAAAGCAATAGGTCTTCGTTCTTGCATTAAAACAACACCAATTCCATTTCTTGAGGCATCGCATTCCACAATAAATGTTTTTGTGAAGTCTGGCATAGCTAAGACCATTGCTAGGCACATTGCCTCTTTAAGATGTTTAAAGGCCTTAGTTGCTTCAGGAGTCCATGAAAATGCATCTTTCTTCAATAATGTTGTTAGATATGCTTCTATTCTCCCATAATTCTTAACAAACTTGCGATAATACCTTGTTAACCCGAATAATCTTCGCAACTGCTTTATGGTTGTGGGGACTTTCCATTAATTAATGGCTTTAATTTTGTTAGAGTCTACCTTAACACCCTCCTGAGATACAGTATGACCCAGATATTCCACCTTGTGTACTCCAAAGAAACATTTGGATGTTTTTTCATATAATTGCTTCTCCTCCAATAGTTTCAGCACCCTGTCAACTTGTTGAACATGATCCTTCCAAGACCCGTTGTAGATTAGAATATAATCAAAAAATACTAACACAAATTTTCTAAGGAAGGGTTTAAAAATGGAATTAATCAACAATTAAAATGTAGAAGGTGCATTGGTAAGGCCAAAAGGCATGACCAAAAATTCATAATGACCCTCATGAATTCGAAATGCTGTTTTCATAATATCTTCAGTCTTCATTCTAATTTGATGATATCCTGAATGAAGATCCAACTTAGTAAAATAAATTTCTCCATGTAATTCATCCAATAATTCATCAATCACAGGAATGGGAAATTTATCTTTAATAGTGAGCTTATTGAGCTCCCTACAATCTGGATACATGTGACACGATCCATCCTTCTTGTGCACCAATACTCTTGGAGTAGAGAAAGAAATTTGACTAGCTCTAACATTTCTGCAATCATACGTTCAATTTCGCTCTTTTGGAAATAAGGATATCTGTAAGGCCTGATGTTTGGAGGAACACTTCCTTGAATCAAATGAATAGCATGATCATGATCACAAATAGGTGGGAGTCCTTTGGGAGTTTCAAACACCTTGGAATAATTTTCCAAGACTTTTTAGAGATCTAGAGAAATAGATTATTTTGATGTTGGAACTTCTAGTGAGAATAATTGTGCAATTACGCCTCCGTGTTCTTTCTTCAGAAGCTTTGTCATGACATTAGAGCTTATTATCTTTCTTGGTTTCCCTACGATACCTCTTAATTCAAATTCCTTTCCTTCCGAAAAAAAATTCATGAAAAGTTCTTGAAAATTAAAAGCTACAGTCCCCAAATATTGTAACCATTGTACTCCTAGTACAACATCAACACCTCCCATTGGAATGGAAAGAATTGGACTATTCAATACATATTCCCCCATGGTTAGCTTGATATTATGGCATTTTCCAGAGCAATTTATAGTCCCTCCATTTGCAACAATCATTTTACACTCTGGTGATGGGTATAGGAAGAAATTCAATTCCTTGCCTACCTTACACTGAATAAAATTATGAGTACTACCTAAATCAATCAACACTATTACATTTTTCTTCTTGATATGTCCTTCTATCTTGAGAGTTTGAGGAGTGGTAAATCCTGCTAATGCATTACAAGATATGGTCAGACTCATTTCTTCTTTCTCTACAGTTGGTTCCTAGTGTATATCCTCTTCTTTTGAAGTTTCTTGTTCATTTTCTTCCTCCTCTTCACAATCTATGTAAAAAAATTTCTTCTCAACACACTTATGACCTTTAGTGTATTTTCTATCACAACTATAGTAAAGCCCTTTTGCTATTTTTTCTTCTAATTTTTGTGGTGTCAACCTTGTAGGTTGTGGTTGCCTAGGAGTAGCAACATTTCCATCTTTGTAGATGTGAATGGTAGGCTTCATTTTCACCATAAATTTACTTTCAATTCTTCTTGCCAATTGTTGGCCCTCGATTTATATATAATTTTGTTTAATAAAATAAAATTTATTACCATAATATCCATCCATACACCATAATATTCACTCTATTTTTTCCAATTAATGAATATCCAGGTATTTAAATTAAGTTTTGCAATTTTTAGAAATTTTTCTAGAAATTGGATTTTAAGTGCATTTTTGGACTAGACCAAAAATTCTCGTAATGGCTTCATGGATGTCATTTTTGCAGGACACTTGGGCTCGAGCTGGATACATTTCTAGAAATCTTGGGAAATAAGAGTGGATTTACACCTATTGGTTCAGTCAAAACAAGCTTAAACAGGCCCAGTCAAAGGTCGTCAAATAGGACCTGTTTTTATGGAGATCCCTAGGAAATAGGTCAAAATTATTATTTTATGGGATTTTCCAGATTTTAAGAGAATAGAGGGAGGATTTTGACCTAAATAGATAGGATAAGGATAGCCATGGTTGTAGGAGACATTTATATTATTTTATTTCATATTTTATCTATTTAAGCCTAAGACATTGAAGGCATTTGTTATCACTGGAAAATCGGACAAGAAAAGATGAAATTATTAAATGTCAGACAGAAGGATTTACAGGGCTGAGGCACATTAGTGAATCTGAAGTATTTAAAAATCTCTAAGGTCTAGAAGTAAAATAAAATTGTGCACTAAAGGAACCAGAAAAATGTGCCTTTGCGCGAAATTTTCTTTGATAAGTGCGCCTTTGCACGGCTTTTCCTCAAAAAGCCACGCGGACCTGAGAGTGGCGAAAGTCACTTTCCAAGACCACAAGCCATACTCTAGGACATTGATCCCACACTTGAGGCCACCTAAGGATAGCCTTGCAAGCCTCCTTAGGACCTTAAAGGAGCACACAATGGAATCACCCTCTTCTCTTGGGTCATCATCCATCAATGTACCAAGAGAGGGAAGGAGAGTTTGAATTCTCCTATAAAAGGCCACCAAGAGATGAAAAATATGAGAACACATTGTTATGCTATCCATAATTTCCCCAAGCAATCCAGCAGTGTGTGATCCAGATCAAAGCTAGAGGGAACTCATTTGTTGGCCATCCAACAACTCTAGTCCTTCGGAGTAGAGAGACGGAGACTTTCCGCCAAGGTATCTCGGAAGTAAAGACATCCTTGCATCAGGTCTTAGAACTCCCTAGTTCTAAGGGCCCCTTGGCAAGTGGGTAAACATTTCATATTTTATTCCTACTGACACTCAATAAGAGGGGATGTAAGTGCCACCGTTTTGATTATTGAAGTTGTTTGACTCTATTTAGAGCTTTTGTATTATGTGTTTATTTTAGTTTTTATGTTTTAATATGCATGCTATTTCACTATTTAGTATGTTTATGTCTTAGCAGGTTCTCTAAATTTCTTGAATCCCTTTATTTTTTGCCTATGACCAAGAACTTAAGAGGAAAAAACCACTCCTCTTAAGCAGGTGTGATTTGGTACATTCATGCACCAAACACACATACGTAGGATTGGTGACTCCATTGGCTTTTATTTCCAAGTTTATGTGGTTGTGCATTTTTGCAGAGACCTCTTTATTTGCTGTGGAGTTGGGATGGAACTACCCCCTTTCTCTCCTTCACTACTTGATTCACCCTCAGCGAGAGGCTGAAGCTGAAGACCTACCAAAATTTATTTTCTGGAAAATCAAGCGGCTTTTTCATAGACAAACATGCCTAACCGCGCACATTCAGCAGCGACCTGCACACAGCCTTCGCGCATGTCTTAGCCTTTTGCACACGGAAACCAGAAGTAGTAATTTGCTACTATTTCCATTTACTTCTTTCTTGTAAAGTGACTGGAAGCCCATAATAAATCTTCCAACACTGGTTTATGTGTCCCACAACTTGTTAAAGCTCACTTTTAGCTGTGTTTGAGTAGTTTAGGTGTTAGTTTTATTTCAAGTTGGTTTTCGCAAAGTTAACACATAGTTTAAGTAGGGGGCAACAAACTTGCATTTTGAAATAATTTATGTTTTGCGAATTTAGGCACAAAAAAACACTTAGTTAATTAGCCAAAGTAAGTGGTCCCAGTCCACACATGCTTAGCTAAATATTTTTCATTTTTATAGTGTAAAAGTCATTAGTTTTAGTTCAATTTTTTCACTAGGATTCGAGACTAGGATCAAATTTTATTTAGAGAGCAAGTAATATATGTTTCTTTTGCACCCTTGGGTGATCCTAGGAAAGCATATGAACACTCTTTATGGATAACTTACCATCTCCCTATAGTTGATCATTTAGATTAACTAGGAAAAATTGGAAGCGGCCCATATCCGTACATGTTTTTCTTTTGAGCAAGGAACAACCAAACATAGTTTAAATAGGGGATTTTGAAAAGGATCACCACATATCCACATGTTCAAACTATGTGCTTGTTCACATTTTTTTCACACACATTCACACCCTAATTAAATTAAAGCCACCTAAAACTAGCTTAAACAAACTCACTAAACTCTCCCCATAGGGGTCACAAGAGAATTTATAGTCTATGTTAGGACCAAGGGCGTAGGCATCCAATACGCTTCCTCGGTCAATCTACATCTTGAAACATATAAGTTGACTGTTTAGGGAAATTTCAAATCCACCTATCCGCCCATGGAAAAGAAAACTCGAGCGCAGCAGAGACCCATTTCAAAAGGGGTTAATCTTAGGCCCAGTGCATGCGGTATTATTCGGGGCCACTTGACTCGTCTAATATTCGGTACTGGTAGCTGAATTACCAAGAATCTCAAGATTTGAATGCTGATGTTGGACAACGCTACTTAGTGGCCAAAACTAGGGCATCCTTCCCTATAGGTGACGGTGCAGGCAGCACCAGATCCTCTACCCTTACCATGGTTGATTTTCTTCGGTTGACTGGGGGTGTCGCCAGTTCTTTCAGGACATTGTGCCAGCATTTGCAAGATATATTCTCAAGGCCTAGTTACATTTGAGCATGTGAGGACGAGTAGGTCTTCTAGGATTTGAGTATCATACGCAAACAACAAAAAACCATATTTTTTTATTGATTGATCACATAGGATTAATCTAAAGGAAAAATTTATCTTTTATTTTCACTTTGTTGTATGTATGCGATCAGTTTTTTGCTTTGATTATAATCTTTTTCCTCTCAAATATTTCTAAAAAAATACCTAGTCGACGCCAGAATGGACCCAATGGGACGTCGTCGATCTAGACGTATTTTGGACCTCCCCCCATTACTGGGAGGGGTTCCAAGTTTTTCGCCATTTAAGCATCAAAGACAGAACACTTCCACCCTTATTGGTTCATCCTTTATTGGGGCAGCATTAGTTGAGAACCCTAGTTGGTTACCCAATGCCACACCGGTGAACACCCCCACAGGGTCACAACACACCACTCCTCCCACAACCATTAGGGGACAAAGGAGTGCTACCCATTCGGGAATCCAGGTGAAATCACAGCAGGTTACGTTGCAGAAAAACCCTATTCCTAACCATAACATTGTGTTTTCACAAGTTGCAATGGATACAAACTTGTAGGCACCTTTCTTAGCTTTGTTAAATTTACCATATTTAACCAAGTTGATAAGCAGCCCCATTTCATACAACCCTACATGGCCACCCATGCCCGTGAAGCTCCCTTTGGAAATTCCAAATTTTGAAGGGAAGCAAGCAGAATACGTGGGAAATCATGTTATGACTTTCCACCTGTGGTGTTCCTCGAACAACATCGTTGACGATACTATTCGACTAAGACTATTTCAATGCACCCTAACTGGAATAGTCACAAAATGGTGTGTGGAGAAGCCATCTACAACACATGGAACCCTTAGTGCCCTTGCTACTACATTCCTAACCTATTTTTAGTTACCCATCCACCATGATTCTGGAATGGAATTACTGACCCACTTTAGGCAAACACCCGATGTCCATATCTCGGACCATCTCCACGAATGGCAGCAGCGTCATAGTTTGTGAAAAGCCAAACTCAATGATCGAGTTCTGTTAGACCTATTCCTGAAAACTCTCACCGCAGAGATTTCAAAGGATGTGGTGCAACAAAGGCCCATATCTTAAGAGGACGCCATCAGTAAGCCCCAACAGCTTGAGCTAATCTATACGCAGTCAAGATACATTTACAATATCCTGCTTGACGCCCCGCACCTACAAACTTACAAAGAATTTCCAGGCACATCAAACTTCACAGAAAGTTTGATTGGGTCATTGACCCAAAATCACCTAAGCAGCAGCGTTCCACACCCTGGTTACGCATATGATTCTAACCAAAACATACTGCAACCTGGCTACCAAATTCATAATTCACCTTCACAAAATATGACTAATAGGGCGTCATCGTACCACTATCAGCAGGGAGGACCATATCCTCTGGCTCAGGAGACCTAGTACATAGTTAGACGCTAACAGAAGAGCTCCCCCCAAACATCCATTCATAAATCAAGGACAAGGACCGCAATATTCCCAATCCCCCGCACAAAACCCACCCATGCAGAATAATGTATAGGTAAAATTTGTGCAACCTTCCCAAGTCCAACCGCGCCAACCGTACAATCAGGAGAATCTAAATTATCCTCCTAAAGCAGCTAAGAAGAAAGGAAAAAATGAGCCTAAAGAAAATCCTAGACAAGGGGGCAACAATCAATAACGCCCTTCGCGAACTCAGAATGGAGGCAACTCCAATCAAAATCAGAACCAGGATCCAAACAACCCCCAAAGGCAGAACAAGAGGGTGAATCTACAGACAAACCACTCTTGTTCAATCTATGGTGAATATGGCCATTACACTCACCATTGTCCCAACCTCCATGAGCTAAAGAAGTCAAAAAGTAACCGTGGTCAAGGGGGATCCTCACAACAGACAACAGTCATGCAGAAGCCTTTCCCCCATCAAGGGACAGTTATCACACAACAACAAACTCTCGAAGATTTCAGAAACAACAGCCACTAAATCTACATGACTGATGAAGAAATTTTTTTTCAAACACGGAACCAAAATTACGATACACCACCAGACACCAATTCATCAAGGGCTAGTACAAGTGCACCAACATCACCTTTGACCATATCCAATATGTCTATTGAACCTTTGCTAAAAATGGCTAAGTGGCCAACTCGGAAGGTAGGAAACCATTCCAAAGAGGCCCATAACTATAGCATTGTGGATGATCTATCTCAATCTCCCACTGCTATGTCAGCTTTGGAGGTATTATAATCATGCCAAAGCAAAGGAAAGCCTTCCTTTCCACATTAAGCGCCATTGACCCTGTCGATTCACTCATAATGGCTTTTGATTTAGACAAAGCCACCCCTAGGCTTCCCTCGATGGTCGCCTTTCATATACCGGTGTCAGTTCAAAACATCACCATTCACCGATGTATCATTGACGAGGGTGCATCCACATGCATCATGTCTAAGAATGTTTGGCAAAAGTTAGGGTCTCCCGAACTAAAGCCATCAGACATCACGCTTAGAGCATGCGATGGTCGCCCTTCAGCTCTTGTCGGCCTCTAGCATCCTCCATCTTCTGAATTATGATTTCCCCCCATGAGGACCGTATCATTACTATCGACCAATTGACACACATTGAAAAGCAACCCCTAACAAATGCTAATGCCATTTTACCCTATGTAGACATATCTACCAATACGCTTACACGTTACTAGGAATATGGCCCTGGCCAGTTCAAACCGTCATCTATCCTAGGGTCATTCTTGGGATACCCCCTTGTTATACCTAATTCGTCACTGACTGTCATAGAGGACCCGGTGTGCATGATGTCCTCATCAAGCACCGAAGCCAATCAAGACACAGAGACGAGCAGTAATGACACCAATTCCTTAGCCACGAAAGCCTCTCTATCCTACGTCACCTCCCAAACTCCTTTTCTCTACCCCCCAGCTAGTTTTTTATCCCAACAGGTCTTGGCCACCGTGGAGTTACCAAACATATATTTTGCAATCCCAGTTTGGTACCTAGTCCCACCTATTGGGACAGGACCCACACACATCACCTCTACAAGGTTAGTCCCCCTTAGTCCCGAGGAGGCCCCACCCGTTCAAGAGATTGTCGCAAACATCCATGCATAGGTAACTCCTACCACCAAACCTATCATTACGACCAAGAACACCAATAAAAGAGGAAAGAAGGTGGAGAATCCCACCTCACAACAAGAATCACCACCATACACCATATTTGACATAGTAGGCCATCCTACCCACATCGTCCCAGAGCTGGACGAATTAAAACCACTCATTAGCTCTGCGGTAGACATCGCAGCAACACGTTCGCACAAAAAGGAACCTGCCACCAAAATTCAAGGCAAAGAATTGCATACAAATCATGCATGCGCTATCTGCAGCAATTATGGGCACTATACCCATCATTACCCAGAGATCCCGTGATATAGGGATGCTTTACACGCCATCGAGAAATCCTATCAATAAGATCCCTCCATCTAGTCTATTGGATACAAACCTCGTACCATTCTATACCTACAAGAGGAACGACAGACACCAGAGAGACTCTCGCTCATATTCGCCCCTCCTGTCATACGCTACGCACTGTGCGATGAACATGGTCACTTCATCGAGGAATGTACAGCCCTGGAACTCACCCATAGGTGGTATCCAATAGAGCGCGTTTACTATGTTGGTTTGCGGGCAGCACAATTCACTTGTCCTTTATGCGCCAACAACCACATTTTATAATAGTGCCATTATATCCCCTGATTTCGCCTAGCACTAGCTAGTTTTCACTCAGCCATAGTCTGCCTCTCCCAAGAAGATGGCTCTGACTCTGAATCCATGAACAACTCGACAACTCAAGAAGATGCGATGAGTAGATCCATCCTCTTTCTGTCATCTAAAAACTGACCAATCAGGGAACCCTTAGTTACCCCCAACCACCCTCTGCAGAGAATACCAACAAGTACGTTGTGTAAAATTCCCAATCATGTGGTCGCCACTTACCCTAACTTAGAAGCGATATGCCGATGGTACCCAGTCATGCCATCAAGCAAGCAGGACAGGAACCCCATATCTAGGATGTTTTTCCTAGTGTGTCAGGGCAATCACCATGAGCAGAGTTGTACTTATATCTCGCGAGTTCGTCCTCTAATTGATATGGTACATACATTAGAGAAGAAACGTGAATATCTCCTCAACCAATATAGAAGGCAGAACACCCCCAGGCCATCTACCCCAACCCACATCAACGTAATGGGCAAGTTGGGACAACACACCAACCAAGCATGACCCAAGTTCAATTAGTGCAAAGAACTGAAGCACCTCGCAAACAATTTTTGCATAGTCTCTTCTCTCCCGTAGAGACATCTCTCTAACCAAGAGAAGATCATGCACAGCTATGTTCGGATTCGTTCACATTTCCATCATACAATAAAATGTGTTCATCTCAAGAAGATTAGAGCAGAAAGAGTGACGTTAAATATACACTCATCAAAATATTTATACATACCCAAGCCAAAAACTCAGAAATGGAAGCAGAAGACCTCCTCCCCTACATCTGATCCCTTCTGAGTGTCCACTTCTGGGACGAGGAGTAGTGTTGATTCCCACACAATCTACTCAGTTGGCACAATGGTACCATGCACCATTTTCACTGGCCATAACAATGAACCAGAAGCATGTCCGCTGATGGAAACATCCAAGCACCTCTGCACCAGGAACAACTGCCACCTGCTGGAAAGTGCTCGTTCTAAGGAAGGATCTATTCTTGCACTCACGCAAGGTCCCATCACGGAAATTCTTCCCCCACCAAAAGCCGACGACATGATACACCATATATGATTCATATCGTCATGTATCAGAACTAGGACTCAGGCTGCCCACGCATCTTGGGTTCCCAACCCTATTCTCTTCGTAAAAAGTCAGGGCACCCTACGCTTTTGCATTGATTTCTACGAGATCCCAAATTTACATGCCACCATTGAACTCCTCGATGATACCCGGCATCTAGAACAAATTATAGTACAACTAGAGTTCATTGATGAAATCCGACGATAGTCACTGCAACACAAAAAGGCCCACAAGAAACAAGTAAAAGCATCGTTCGACTGCCACATCAACCCTCGTTCATTCACTAAGGGATATTTATTCCTCTACTATGATGTCGCAAAAGAATACCTAGGGCCAGGAAAGTTTGAAACTTTGTGGAAAGGACCATAAATCATTTCCTCCTCAAGGGGGCATACATCTTGACTGAGTCGAACGGAACATGCCTCAGTGACCCCGTCAACAGCCTTTACCTCAAGAAATTTTACCCATACTGGCCAAGAAGGCCCACCCCTAGAGTCAACGTACACAGACCCAAAAAACTTTAAATTTTTGGCCAAAATACTTGTCAAAAAATACGCTCTGGTGTCACAATGGATTACCAACCCAACCATTACTTTGGATTTGTTGATGGAGCATCATGATGGTCTCAAAGTTTAGCAGTAGCCGCCTGGGTCATCCATCACCCTGACCCATCACCAGTCTGCAGTAATGGTGTATGCATCGGTTCAATGACAAACAATCAGGCAGAATATGACATCGTCATCAGACTTATGTGCGACGCCCTATATTGGGGCATATGCCATATGCATATCTACCTCGATTCCCAGTTAGTAGTGTCACATTTAAACCAAGCATTTGAGATACGGGATCACATCTGTTCAAAAAATATTTGCGTGCAAAAATATTAAGCCGACAGTTTGACCACATTACATTCACACATGTACCAAGAAGTCAAAACAAAATAATTGATCGCATAGTTAACAATATTCTAAATTGGAATGCATCTTGGATAAACCTTCATACATAAAAAAAATAAAAAACATAAAAAATTAGATATCCATCATCATAGCATAATCCATAAACAAAATAGGGGACACACCATGTAGAGCCGCAAAAAATATCTCTCTCATATATACCAAAAAATATGTGTCTGAGTACAAAAATAGTGTCTCTGACCCGTAAGTCAGCCCAAAATATACAATATACAAGACGACAAAAATAGTGGAAGTATCCTCATAATGGATTTTTCCCCATGTAAAATGAAACTCTAGAGCGGTGATCCCCCAAGTGGGGCACCTAGACCCACAGCCGCTCCTGGTACCAATATTGGAGCCGTCGTCAAAATGGAGATCGCCACCTGACGTAAAACCTACCGAAAGCCCCTCTCCTGGGCCATCATTATCTCCATCCATGCAAACTCGAGGTCATCCACGAAACCTCAGGTAGGCATCCCCTAGTTCAAGCGGTCCACTCAACCCCATGAATCATCTAGCACCTGAGCTCTAACCTCTAGAGTAGCCACCTGCGTTGTCAACTCAGCTACACAAGCCTCTGCTGCATCGGCACGAGATCGCTCAGCAATAGTCTCGGTAGTAGCCAAGCTGCTACCCTCCCCTGAGGGGCCAACCCCTCCACCTGGTGCTCCACCCAGAGGCTGTACTAGAGCTCCTCCATATCCCCCGTGAGCTCCTCGAGGTCGCCGAATTGGATGTTGTCCCACCAACCGAGCCACGGGATGTCTGACCTCACCAACATCTACAAGAGTAACAAGACTATGTCAGTGTCATAATAATACACCTATAAAACGTAAATACTCAATTAAATGCAGAAAACGCAAAAACATACATGCTGGCCCCCAAGCATATCCACTGGGCAGACCCATGTTTGGGTCTTCTCGGAAGTCCATCCCCACATAAGGGAATGGCAGAAACATCTGAGGATTGGCCTCAAACTAAGCCTCTGTGGTGGCGTTCCAGTAACACCCCACCCTAACTCCCCCTCTGTGAGGCATCACAGGGGCCCACCTCCTCATACGAGGCTCCTATGGCCCCCCAGCTAGCATGGCCACTGTAGGCCTCAGCAGCACCACCCACTCATACATAATGCTACAAAGAATGCTAGCATATGTGAACAGCTTTGATCCATCTCAGACCTTGGAAAGTTGAGCCACAATCCCATCATAGAAAAAACGGGTGAAATCAAAGAAATGTCCGACCCTCAGTTGGTGCAAAACACCTATATGTGGCCCTGACACCCGATGAGGTGTATATGACCCTGCCAATCGTACAATAGCGGCCAGAGCACACCGCTCGTCCAAGTCAGTTACAGTAGCAATCGCTATGCACCCCTCCGTAAGGGGCGCCCACCAAAATGGCTTGCTGAAAATTGCTCAAGATCCACTCTCCCAGGAGGAAGTGGATAAGGAAGAGCCTCACCCTGAGGTAGCAACCTGGTCACAAAATAGATATCTGTCTTGGGATGGATAACAAGGTCGCACCCCCGCAGCACCATCACCTTGCGCTGCATGTTCCAACATTGGATCAGGTAGCACAAAAGACGATCCTATGATCATATCAAGTCATTCTCCATAAATTTGAGAAGACCCCAACACGCTAACTGTTGGCACGTGTGACCATCAGTAGCCAAAGCGGCCTAAAGATCAAGCCAGTCCCTCTCCCTCCACAACATCTTGTCATCAAACAGGCACACAACAGCCACACTAAAAACACTAAAAAACAAACAAAATTTCCCAAAAAGTTTGCAAAAAATAGCTTCAGCCCTTTGCGTGCTTGTTCCTCACATAGGCACAAGGAGAGTGCATATGTTTTTCTCATAGACACGCCAAGGGTGCGCCCAAATCTAGAACAGGCGCGATAAGTGCGCGCAAAACCTTATTTTTGCACGTAAGTTGTGGCATGTACCTTGATCGCCCATGCGATCAAGGAAAAAATTAGCCTAGGATCCGTACAAACCCATCTTGTACGGACCTTGGCACCAACACATTGAAAAAATTAAAATGCAGGACATCATGGAGCCCACTTGGCTAAAAAATCGCTAGTCCCAGGTACTCAGGCTGACCGCAACGGCAATAAAATCTCCACAGAAGCCTCTAACCTCTCAAAACCTCAAATTCTCAACTGAAACAAATGAGATGAATTGAGCCATATTCACCTATATTTCACCCTTTTCAGTAACTTTGGAGGACCATAACGAGAGCTCAGAAGGCCCAATTACAGGATCGAAAGCACCACTATGATCAACACTCCATAACACCTAAGGGTGGTGCCACACATTTGCACCCCCGAAAAAATAATTTTTCATTGCCGACAGGTATGCCCTCTCTCATATTCTTTTTTAAAGCACATGTCTTTCAATAATATTTGAATAAATAATATGCTTTCAGTTGCGGTATTTGTTTTTGCAGGTAGCGTACAAACCATCCACCGCTCCATCCACTAAAATTTCTAGAGCAGGCATCATTCTACCATCAGCATGATAGAGTCCTAGAAAAACTCTACATATCCTAACATCATTTTTCCATCATAAATTAACCATAGGTTCCAAACACCCGACCATTTTTATCATCACCCCACCTTGCACATGATAAACATCCTCGTTGGTCTGTAGAGCCTCCCCTCTATGGCGCCCGTCACCCAAAGTAGACCATATATCCAAAAATCATGACGCCATGGCCATACCACTTTAGTCTAGGAAGCACCTCATGCCCACTCACCCTCCATGCATCAGGTCAAGTTTTACCATATTGAAATAAAACCCCTTTCTCGGACTACTGGGTTTTGCAAGCAGATCGAAAGTGCACTACCGTGCCTCGCAATTGGCCTACCATCCCTCCATCAGCATAGCCCATCTGCGACATTTTTGATCCGCTTCATCAACCCCACACATGAGACCAACCAATGGGGCCCCCACCCTCAGTAACAACACCTTCCTCACATCATCAGTGAGTGAACACTTTCATGTTTTAGGAACCTTCGACTGCCCCGGGACCACCGTCTAGATGACACGCACCGGTGTGTTGCAACCTCAGTAGCGCACCAAGGAAAAAAATATTTGTAATAACCTCCGGCTGCCTATTTTTTTTAGTTGTGTTGAATTTACGTTAAAAGTTCCGCCCAAACCTTCGTAACCGTAAATGGATGTTGTAGCAAATGTTTTTTTGACAATTTTGGCCAATTCTATAACACTAAAAACCTCCGCTAGAGGGTCTTTTCCTTGTAGTGTATCCATATCCACTATCCTAACCATTTAACTATCATTCCATTAACCATATATTATTTCATATTCCTTATCCATATCACATTAACCCTAATATTCTTAAACATAAAGATCATAAAAAAAGGCTCAATTATCGAACTCTTGATCGGACCTACAAAAAGAAAACAAGGGTTAGTCTCATGGTAAAAAAAATTAATTTTAAAACATGACAATTCTTTGCTCACTTTTCAAATTAAATTAAAATAAAGTACAAAACCTAAGCTAGTAACATTTGATAGCGCAATATGAAAATATCAAAACTATATCATTTGAGAGCGCAATCATATATATTATTACAAGCTAAGGTATATGGGCAGAGATGCAATTATGATACAAACAAAAATGCAAATACAACGAACTAACCTAAGTTAAACTGATGCGATGGAATGAATGTAAATATGATCTATGGTATGAAGAGAAATGATGCATGTGCAATGGGTTGAACGGAAATATGATGAGGAATGATGCATGGCTATAATGAATTTTGATGAGAGAGATGGATGAGAACGTGGATGGTCAGCATATGCCATGAATACAAAATGGGAGATGGGTTGCGTAATGAATAGAGCCGACAATGTGGACGATGGGAGAGTACACCATGGAGCCAGTACACAAAGCCAGTCAAAAAAGTTAAGCCATGAAGGATCAGTCAAGAGGTCGATGGATAAAGAACGGTCAAACAAATTTAAAAAAACAAAGTGTTGCAAACCCTGTGTAACTGTTAAGAGCCTCCACCATTTTCAAACCTCAGACTTCAGAGAATCTGCATGTTCTTCACCATCATAGCCTTTGCAGGCTTAGTGAGGGAGTGGAATTTCGTGCAAACCATCGACATGGATTCAAGAGACCCTGTGAAGAACGAATTGATAGAGGAAGACGAAGGAAGGCTGTGAGAGAATAGAGGAAAACAAGCACAGAGAAATGAGCAAAAGATATAGAAATAGAGGGACGAAGACATAAGAAGAAGAGTGAAGTTGACTAGGATTTAAGCCAAAAGATCTGGAAGTCGTGTCGATCAAGCACACTGTCAAGGTGCACAGATCCCATGGAGCACGAAGGTAAGAGAAAAAACCCATATTTTTCTCGTTAAATGCAATGGATATTCATATAACCAAATCTCAGGATTTTGTGTGAACATAAGTTGAAACTATGGGTTATAAAAGAAGTGCTTCCACCACTGTTTAAGCTTGTCATTGCCACACAACTTGTCACTGCCACCATTCCCATAAATTCTGCCACCAGTCAACACGTATTTTTCATTGATTTAATGAGTGAATCCTTGAAAATATTGAGGGATATTGTTGATTGAAATGGCGATGTCTAAACACAAGAACTCAAGTCAACTCAGATAAATCATGAAAATCACTGCCATATCAGGTAAATTCGCAAATTTCTTTATGTGAGGTTGCATATACAATCTTCGATTTTGATTTGAATACAAATAGAGAATAGAGTGTTCGATTTTTAACACAAAGTGGCATAATTTGTTTCATTTTTTAATGGTCTGTGTAAACAAATTCATTTCATTTATACACACAATGAGAAATTTCGAAACAGAGAAGAGATTTGTGGTGAATTTTTGCAATGAAAAAGATTGAATTTTGGGTTAAAGAAGCAATAAAAACATGGTCAAAATGTTTTTGAATACAGAGGGAAATGTTTTATGAATTTTGAAGACACAGTGAACCCATTTTTTACGAGATTTTTGATGAATGTTGACATAGAAACAGTGAGCCATTCTTTGAATTTTCTTGCACACATTGAGCTTAGGACATTTCAGATTGAATGCATGATAATTGTGCCTTAGAAGAGAAGGAATTTTGTGTGAAATTGAAGGATAAAAAGACACTGTGGTATTAAAAAATAAATAAATAATTACACAGTCATAAAAAGACAGAGAATTCTACAATCAGAGACAGAGTTTAAAAAAAAAATTGATGAAACAAAGGATGAGATAATAATAATAGATTAATAAGAACATGTTTGTTATGTTTTTATAATCTTTTCTACATCAAATCTTTGTGCTTGTAGAAGCAGTGAGTTCATTTTTTTCAAGAGAACAAATATTGAAGAGGATTGGTTTCACTTCTTTGTCAAAGGCATCAAAAAGAGGTAAGCTTCACCACCATAATATATATGTCAACAAAGATCTAGCGCATGAATTTTTATTTTTAAAAATGAGGATGATGAAAGTGGAAGGATATATTAATTGGTTTTTAGAAAATATGGCAACAAGGATAGAACCTAAATACTTTCAGATCAAGCATTGAGGGAAAGACACAATAGAAAAACTTTACCAAGCAGGTCTAATAGGTTTCTTTCAAAATTTTAATGGGCATAATGAGAACATTACAAGGGAATTCATAAATAATTGCAAACAAGAGAAAAATATGGTGGGAATTTTAGTCATTCCCTTAACTCCAGAGTCAATTTCTCAAGCCCTAGATTTTCCATTATCAGGAGAAAAGTATCACAAAGGTTTGCATTTTAAAGATAAAAAATGTACCTTATTCCTAGACAAAAACAGAAAGGGATCCTTTGACAGAACTAATGGGATTCCCAGAGAATCGTTTAATGAGCCTTGGGTAGAGTTAGTATTGATCATCCAAAAATTATTCACATGTGACAATAGGCACAGCATAGTGCACCTCTATCATATTAGGTTGCTTCATCACATCAAGGGGGGTATAAGAATCAATTTTCCATACTTTTTCTATAAAAATTTGATCAGGTTGATAGAAAATGTTAAGAGTGAAACCAAACCTAAAGAGGCACAAATCCACCATCAAGGGCTCATTAAAATTCTTTTTGATTATCAGTTGAGAACTAAGGGTGTGATGTGGAGAGAATTCTTAACTAAGAATCATTTTGTAGAACAAACCATAGAAGAAAAATTCAAACCAATTCAGGAAACAAGGAGAATAATGAATTCACCCCTTTATCCAAGAACAAGGTCTAAAAAGCAATAAGATACAATCATGATTGAAAGAGATACATCATTCTTGTCCATTCCTAGGAGGCAAAGATGAAATAATTCAGGAGACATAAGCAGTAAGGAAAGAGAACCTGAGGTGAAAATTGTTGAGACATCTCCCTTAACAAAACAAGCTAAGGAAATTCTTGAAAGATTGCAGAAGGAGGTTTATGAAAACCCATTATAAAGAGACTCATATTTTGATAATGATGAGATTGAGGCCACTTTAGTTGATAAAGACACCAAATAAGAAGAAAAGGAGCAAACCCTTAGAAAAATCAAAGAATTGACTGATAATTTGGAGGTAAGCAAGATATTGGAGAGGCATTTGAAGAGAGAAAATGAAACATACAAGAAAAATAATGAAAATTTGATTAAGGAGAATGAGAAACAGAATGAATAAGTGGGAAAACTAAAATAAAAGAACAATATTCTTTCCATGCAAGCATTTATATGGCTCAAAGAGAAAAACTCGTGGAAGATCAAATATGAAAAGCAGAAGGTCAAGGCATCAATCTACAAAGAGGAGAATTATAAAGGTATAGATTCTATTTTTTAAGTAGCACAACAGGAAGCATAAGGTTCAGGTACAGTATCAGCATCAGAACTTAGGAGGTCTAAAAGGAAGAAGCAAGCATGAGGACATGCTTGTACATCAGCATGGGGTAGATGTTGGCCCTCGTTTTTTATCTAATTTTGTTTAAGGAAATACACTTTATTACCATGCTATCCATCCATACACCATCATATTCACTATATTTTTTCCAATTAATTCATATCCTGGTATTTAAATTAATTTTTGTAATTTTTATAAGTTTTTTATAAAAATTGAATTTTAAGTGCATTTTTGGACCAAACCAAAAATTCCCATAATGGCTTCATGGATGTCATATTTGCAGGACACTTGGGTTCGAGCTTGATACATTTATAGAAATATTGGGAACTAATATTGGATTTATACACATATTGGTTTAGTCAAACCAAGCTTAAACAGGCTTGGTCAAAGGCAGTCAAACAGGACCTATTTTTATGGAGGTCCCTAGGAAATAGGTCAAAAATATTATTTTCTGGGATTTTCCAGATTTTGAGAGATTAGATGGATGAGATCGAAATAAATATATAGGATAAGGATAGCCATGGATATAGGAGACATTTTATATGATTTTGTTTCATATTTTATCTATTTAAGCCTGAGACATTGACGACATTCATATGTAGAATTCATATAACTTAACTCTGATATTTCTGAAACTTGGACAGCTAATTGAAAGACCTGTTCTATTTTTTTTGTTGTTGTTATATATGGTGAATTATTGATTGAGTTTTAGTATCTGAAAGTACTTACAGTGTGCGAGGCAAGGGTGGAGCGCCCCCACACCGAGCTAAGTGCACTTTCTGGCTATTTTAAGTTGTAATTTATGAACTAGTTTGTTTTATACTTAATCTATTAATTAGATATATGTTGATGTTTAATTATTTCTGATGAATATAATTCTAATTTCTATTATTAATATGAAGGGACAATCCAATGTTTAAGTTAAACATTCCTTCTATTTGATTAAGAGCTAGAGCTAGAATTCATCTTTCATGTTTTTTAATGATTTTTATGAAGTTCATGTTTTTTAACGATGGTATTAATGGTGAATGAATCTGTAATGAAAGAAAACCAGGATATTTTTAGTTAAGGGCATCTTCAGTTATTATTTCATGCATCTTGATCTATTTTTCATTAGTGGTTTTTGGTTTCTAGTTCATGAAGTATTTTTGTAAGAGAAGGACAAACAATTTTTCCTAAGTTAGGAGCTTCTTTTGTTGTTGATTACATAATTGAATTTAGAAATTATTGGGTTTATATTTATATTTGTAATATGCATTTACTTTATTATTAATAATTCATCTTCTAAACTTGACTATAGGTAAAACCCATATATCTTGGAGATTCTTCTAACTCCTACAAGCCTGGATTGATAATAAAATACTTGTGTTAGTTTACCCAGTAAACAACCCAACATTTTTGGTGTCATTTCTGGGGAAGCATATTTTGAATGGTCAATTAGGAGGATAAAAAAAAAACAAAAAACAAGAACACATCAAAAACAACAAAAACATAGTTTTTCTTTTAAAGTTATGTTTCTTTATGCCTAGAGATAGAGATCAGAAGGGTAGATTGTGAAACAAAACCCCCCAATTATTCATCCAAAAACTCATCCATCCACAGGACTAACAACACTAGTTGTTGGAAGACCTAATATAGAGGAGTTAGAGGAAAAATGAAGCGATAAAGATTAACTCTAGTTGAAAGACAGATCTTGTTATCCTTGGAGGTAAAAAGAAAGCAATCACCAAAATAAACTCCTTCCATAGGAAAACAAAAAAAGGAAACAAGAAAACCAGTTGTTGAACAATTAGAGAAACCTGTCCTTGAACAAATCAAAGTGGTTAAAGAAACACCAAATCAACCTCATATTGAAACACTGCAAATATTTGAACAGGAAATGGTTGAAGAAGGACAAGGATCTAATATGCCAATCATGACTCCTGAACAAAGGATTGAATATGAGAGACAACAAAGGGAATGGAGAATAAAAAGAGAGGAAGAAATGAAATTTGAAGAAGAAAGAAAGAGAGAGGAAGATAGAAGAACAGAAGAACTATGAAAGATAGAATAAGATGCAAGAAGAGAAAATCAAAACAGAAGACTACATGATAATGAACAAGAAAATAACAATGATCAGGAAGCTACTTATGGCTTTCCAATATTAGATGCAAGAGAAATACTAGGAGAAGAAGTGAAACTGAAAAACATTCCACCCTCTATATTGCCTAACTTTTATGGAATGTCAACAGAAGATCTTTATTCATTTATGTTTGAGTTTGATATCTTATCTAGAACTTATGGATACACGGATGATACACACAAGCTTCAACTCTTTCCTGCTACTCTAAAAGTAGCAGCATTAAAATGGTTTATGGGTTTATGAGAACATACAATAGCTTCTTGGGATGATATGAAGAAAAAATTTCTTAAAAAGAATCAAGCTTACTACAGGGCTAGAGACTCAAATGAAGAAATTTTTAGAATGACACAACAAGAAGATGAAAGTTTGAAGGAGTATTTAGAAAGATTTATTTACAATTTGCAGAAATCCAAACAACATTCTCTAAATCTCAATACCATCCATACAATCTTCCTTAAGGGTATCAGAGATGAATATTGAGATATTCGTAATGTGATGGGAAAAAGGAGATATCTCCAATCTACCATTTGAAGAAATTGTTGGACTTTGTCAGAAATATTCTAGGGGGAGAGCAAAGAGTGGAAAGAGAGATATTACATAAAGAGCTTCAAAATCTGTAGCAAGTGTAATAACAAGAGTAGAAATAGGAAATTTATTAGAAAAATTCAAAACAGATCTCTTAAGCACTTTGGGAACACAAGTAGATGTCTTAAAAGCTAAGAAGAAGAAGGAAGAACAAGATGAAATATTAGCAATCTTTTGTCCAAAGTGTAGGAAAAAAAATCCACTTAGGGAATATCCTTTGCAAGGTATACAAGTGCGTAGACTTTGCATAGAAAATCATGCAACAAAAAATTTTCCTAATTAAAAGAGTTGCAAATGGGATAAGTGCAAGGGGTAGAATCTCTCTACTATATGGCACCAAGGAGACCTTGGAAACTAATGATGCCTCAGCATTTCCCTCAACAAAAACCCCAGAATTTTCAATATCCTCAAAATTCATGGAACACTCCAATGCCATGGCAGGCTTGGCCTCCACAACAATATCAAAACCAACCTACACAAGGTTGGAGGGGATATGGTTATGGAAACCAACCACCTCAACATATGTACCCTCAACAATATCAATATCAACAACCATACCCTCCACAACCATACCCTTAATACCAACAATTCTAGCAACATCAACCAATGCCATTTCCACCCCAAAATCAACCAATGTTAACTCAACCTCAGCAACTTCAGCTACCTACTAACCAAACACCTCCTAGACCAACACAATTTCCAGCTTAGCCAGTGGCTAATCCAAGTAAAAAAGTGGATAGACTATCATACAATGCGGAAGAGCCAACTATTATCCTACATATTCTATTCTTCCCATACAAGATGTCCATTTAAGGTTTGGGAAGGTGTTACAAAAGGATTCTCCTCCAATAATAGAAGAAAAAAATAAACAAGGAGAAAAAAGTCAACAACCTCAATCAGAACAACAAATTCAGAAGGGTAAATCTATTATGACTCAGACTCCACCATATCCAGAGAGGTTAGTACAACAAAAAATCCCAATATATCTACCTGAATTTGATATTTTGGATGAATTGAAGAATACATATGTCAAAATTCCTTTGTTGCGGGAAATTAAAGATATTTTGATATATGCAAAAACAATAAATGAATTATGCATCAAAAAAACTCGCAGTAGAAAAAGAGATCCACCCACAATCCAAGTAATTGGAAGTTTAGCTAGTCTCATGTCTACAAATACAACCATTGAAAAATATGTTGATCCAGAGATTCCTATGGTTACCATTTCGATAAACAAATTTTCAGTTCCAAACGCTTTAATAGACTTGGGAGCATCTATAGATGTTATGACTACAAAGACTATGAAACATTTAAACTTTAACAACATTAGACCTACTACTACAGTTTTAGAAGTTGCAGATAGATCTAAAGTTGTACCAGAAGGTATATTGGAAGATATCATTGTCTCACTGGATTCATGGGAGTATCCTATAGACTTCCTTTTTTTGCAACCAAAAACAAATTTAGGAGGGCATCCATTAATTTTAGGCAGACATTGGATGCAGGTCAGGAATTATAATTATTGCACATGGAGATGAAAGAAAACATGTGACATTGTATCCTCCAGCCCAATCTCCTTCTTTATTATCATGGCTTGATGGAGAATAACAAAAAGAACTTCAATATGTTCTTACTATTAATCAAGTTTATAATTTTAGAGAAGAGGAAGAAAATGAGGATTTATTATATCTTTTCATCTCAAAACCAAACATTTCGGAGCAGCTTAGAATAACACAATATGAAGCTACAAGTCGCCTTTTAAATTAGTGTTTCCAGGAAAACTGTACTATACAATGACTGCAAAATACATTTGAAAGTATTTTTCCTATTAACTCAATTACCAATTCAAAGAGTAAAATCATCGATATCAATCCTAGGAGAAATTTTAATATCGGTAATAACTTACAATCATCACAAGAGCAACAGGTAATAGTACTATTACAGAAATACTCAAAATATTTTTCCTGTGATTACACAAACATGCAGGGGATTCATCCAAAGACATGTATCCATCACATTTACATTGATGATCAAATCAAACTTGTAAGGAAACCACAAAGAAGAATGAATCCCATGATGATGGAAATAGTGAAAGAAGAATTGCAAAAACGGTTACAAGTCGTATTTATCTATCCTATTTCTGATAGTCAATGGGTTTCACCCTTAGTTGTGGTGCCTAAGAAAAATGGAAAGTGGAGAATTTGTGTAGATTACAAAGAGCTCAATAAGGCTACATTAAAAGATAATTTTCCTTTACCATTTATTGATCAAGTACTAGATTCATTAGCTTGGAAGAAATTCTTTTCATTTCTTGATGGGTTTAGTGGGTACAATCAGATAAAGATAGCATTGGAAGACCAAGATAAGAAAACATTTACATGCCCATGGGGAACATATGCATATAATGTTTTACCCTTTGGTTTATGTAATTCACCTGCTACTTTTCAGAGAGAAGTCCTTACAATATTTGTTGATCTAATCCATGAGTGTGTAGAGGTCTACATGGATGATTTCACTATGCATGGCAGAACATTTGATGATTGTTTACAAAATCTTGAAAAAATTTTGAAAAGATGTGTAGAGACAAATCTATCACTCAGTAATGAAAAATGCTTTATGATGTTAACTGAGGGAATAGTGTTGGGACACCATATTTCTTCTTCAGGAATTAAGGTGGACCCAAAAAAAATTCAAGTGATTATGAATTTAATGCCACCCACAACACAAAAAGAAGTAAGAAGTTTCTTGGGTTATGCAGGCTACTATAGGAGATTTATTGAAAATTTCAGTAAAATATCTTTGCCTTTATTCAAGTTACTTGCGAGAGATGTGGAATTCCAATGGACAAATAATTGTTGAAATGCATTTGAAAAATTAAAATTAAAATTTCCAATTGCACCCATTCTTCGAGGACCTAAATGGTCATTTCCATTTCATATATCAATTGATGCATCTGACACTGCTATAAGAGCATCACTTGCACAGAAAGAGAATCAATTTAATTATGCCATATACTTCATAAGAAAAAACTTAACACCAGCAGAATTGAACTATACTGTTACAGAGAAAGAAATGTTAGTTGTAGTACATTCAGTTAATAAATTTAGACATTACATAACAGGTTTTCAAGTATTCATCCACACGGATCATTCAGCCATAATATATTTAATAAACAAAGCAATTACAAATGGAAAAATAACTAGATGGTTGTTATTGATACAATAATTTAACATCATTGTACAAGATCGACGAGGTAAGGATAATCAAGTAGTAGACTTTCTATCAAGACTTCATTCACCTGGTGATCCAAATCCAGTTTCAAATAACTTTCTAGATGAACATCTATTTGCTATAACTATCAAAACTCCATGGTTTGAAAATATAGCCAACTATTTATCATTTGGCATCCTCCTGTCTCATTACACAAATAAACAAAAAAGAAATATAATTAGATAAAGTGCTAGATATAGTTGGGTCAATGGTAATAATAAATACTTGTGTTAGTTTGCCCAGTAAACAACCCAACACCAACCTGAATGCCTTCTCTAATGAATCAGGTTCCCAAAGGAAAACATCATGTTGGATTTTATCCTTTAAATTCCTTATGAAGACATCAAAATTGTGTTCCTCTGGAATATTAGTTACCCATATATTCAATTTTTGGAAGTCCTCAACGTGCTCCACCATTGAACCCTTTCGTTTGAGATTTATCAATTGGCTAAAGAAGGTGTTGCTCTTTTTATCCTCATAATGTGCTATCATTTCCTCTATAAAAATTGACCAAGTGAAAAAAAAATTACGAGAGCAAAGCCATAGATACAATACAAATGTATTTTGTTCTAAATGTAAAGTTGCAATCCGTACCTTTTGTGTGTTTTTCACATTATGGAAATCAAAATATTTCTCCATATGTAGTATCCATGTTATGGGATCCTTGCCATCGAACTTCCTCATATCTATCTTTGGAATATAGTGGGTTTTAAATCCAACATTATAGTTCATGAAATCATGATTAACATGTATTTTTTCCTCATCATGAGTTTCCTGTACTACCTTTTTGCCATTAGGAATCATTTCTTGTATCAACTTTGTCAAACCTTCCATGTCTAATTTTTAGATAATTCTTCATGTCTTCCATGTTTTCTTTCATTTTTTCATCTATATTAGTTTCCATGTCATCCATCTTAGCTTCCATGCAATCAATCTTAGCTTCCATGACATTCTTCAAACCATCCATATTAGCTTCTACACCTTTCTTCAAACCATCCATATTAGCTTCCACTTCTTTCTTCAAAACATCCATATTAGCTTCCACACCTTTCCTCAAACCATCCATCTTAGCTTCCATGCCTTTCTTCAAAACTTCCATTTCATTTTTTGTTTCTCTTTTCAAGAGCGAAATGAGGTGCACTTGGTCTTGTAATTTTGATATATCATGTTGCATTTCTTCCTCTTCATGAGTCATAATAGAGTCTTATGAGGGCTTAATGGGTTTTGAATTCTTTTTAGGGGCCATTTTATAACCCAAAACTGATATCTATGCTTCAATATGCCCTTGGAATCACTTCAAACTAGTTTTTCAAACAAGACCTATGCAATTTGAAAAAAAATACACACATTTTTCTTGCTCAATATTGAAACTGATGTATCTTTGGATTTCAGATCCCCGAGATTTTATCTTTTGTCCTTTAGCAACCCTTTGAATCTTCTTTCCAATGCCATAGGTCTGGATTGATTTGGATTCTTCAAGACAAAGTTATGCTTAATCTCCCGCAATGACCTAATTATGGACTAGTTCAGTAGAGTGAACTTCTATGGAATTCCACGTGTCACTTTTCCTCCTTTGGTTCTGAAATTTCTACACAATAAACTACAATACGTGTAATTTCAGACACTTTTTACATAATTCCAATATGATGCTCAGAGAGAGATTTATGACGATTTTCCCATGGTCACGTCTTTGAGATGAAATTTGGGAGCCTGTAAAAATCCTAACTTCCACATATCATATCTCTGAAAATATTGCAAACCCAGATCTAAACTTTTTACACGACGTTCATCATGATTTCTTCGCAAATGGAGCTTATTAACCTTCATAGAAAAAAAATTATAGCGAAAATTCAACGATGACCTGTTTGAAGCATCGAAACCCTAGAATCCAAAGCTCTCATACCAAATGTTATGAAACCAACTCCAAAAATAGAAGAAAAGAGAGATCAATGCCTTATAAATTAGTCACTTTGAGGGGGAAACCTCTTTTACATTACATAAATGAACAATTATTCGATGATTCAAATGAAAAAACCTCCTTTATTTATATAGGAGTCCATGGGGTCACAAAATAATCCTAGCCGACCTAACAATAATAATGTAAGGGCACAATAATAACAATAGTGGGGTTTTATGGGGCACAATAATAAAAATATGGGGACTATAGGGGTACAACAATAACAATAAGGGGGCTACACTAACAACAATAAGGGACTACACTAGTAATATAGGGACCTAACATGGTCACACATGACATACATGGAAGCATTACTTCCAACACTCTCCCTTAATGATTACATGTAATAAATATTGAAAACACATATTACGAAAACAAGAATGATATATGTCTGATTAGTCTTCATTATCATTTACATCCACTCTGAAATCTAACGGTTTCCACTCTTTTCTTCAGCATACTTTTGAGCTTCCCACTTGATCCCTTTAATACATAACCATTGCTGACCATCGTTGACGTACTTTGCAGAATTGACACTTCTTTACCTCCCAAAGGAAAATCTCGATACTAAACCATCCTATGGAACTTCTACCATCTGTGGAATCCACAACCCTCCAAAATATTCATCAGTTACCTAAGATAGCATTATGGGTACAAAAATTTCTACAGCTTGAGCTTGCATAAAATAACATGTACTCATGCTCCTAGAGAATGATGGGTGACACCAGCTCGACCTTATTAAGAACTAATAGTAACTAATGCTCCCAGAGCTCAATGGGTTACATTAGTGTGTTCAATTATTGGCATGTTAGTTTTGTTTTTTGCATCATATTTTTTTATAAATAAAAACCTAATAACTCGCACACCTATAAATATCAAACCCACACCATGGAATTTGAAGAAATTAATCTAAATTTGATGCAAATATGGACTCTTCTCTTTAACTAGAAACGACTCACACTTCCTCCATCTATGATTAGAATTTCTTAGCATCTCATCCATGAATAGTGGAACCTATGGAACGTTTTTCACTCTATCACTCTCATTGTCATATCCTTTTTTTTCCTCTATCAATAATAGTGCTCTGTTACTAATAACAATAGTGAATGTATTCCAATTTCCAACGATCCAATCCTCCACTAACAAGATTCACTTCATGTTTAATTTTAATTCAAAGTTTATCACTCCAACTTCTAATCCAAGGAATCCCCGTGAACAATATTTCAAATATCTAACCGTAGAATACCAAACAAAATACCAAAGTGTATCATGATGCTCTTCATTCAAAAAATCAGCTGAGCAACTTTGATTCCACAAATGATGTGAATCTAAACATATAAAAAAAGTTCCTAACGAACTTGAAGAGGACATGCATCAAGTTAAGCAGAAACAATGAGTTGGATGACAATGCGAGCATGGCATTCGACTCCTCCAAGACTATATTCGACGATTTGTATTTCAAGATGCAGTAATCTAGAGCAGGATTGCTGACATTCGACTAGACATTGTTGTCGAGCCTTAGAACGAGAGCACTAGTGAACACTTATGCCATGAATTAGGCTTCCTCATTCTTCAAATTCTTTCACGACATGGCCATGACTACTACAACAGGAACGGCCAACCTTCTAACCCACATCGCACTCAAACTCAAAATCTCAAAGTTGGATTTTCCAGGTTATCGTGCCCTTCAAACTCTCTTGCTTAATTTTTTATGGATTCAATCTCATGCAGTCTTCACATTCTACTATGTGTCAGCTCTCAACCACACTCATGATCCCTTGCATATCCCGGTCATGCACGCCAGGTACACCACCCTTTAATCAACTCAGATCAACACAAAAAAATAAAATAAAATTTACTCACAACAAGCACTCCACTGAACAAAATATCCTACCCTAACTTATTTACATAGCAATAAACTCAAGGATCTCTCACATTCTTGGCCCTTCCCATAAGGTAATTAATCTAGAACAAGATATGATACCATGTTATAAATCAAGGGTGAGCAAATATCGATTACACATAACACAAAACCACACTATTTTTATTCATCTCACAAAGTTTACATATATAGGAATATAAATTTTTGACTTAGACAAATCTAGATCCTAAGAAAGTGGATCTAAGACTAGGACATGACACAACTACAAATGATACACATGGGAAATAACAACTTCTAAATTGACACCTCGGGACTCATGATCACACATGACATACATGGAAGCATTAATTCCAACAAGAGGGACTACTATGATATTGTAAATTCTCTACTCACGACGTGGGTTACCTCTAGTTGTGCTATAGAAGGTTACCCTTCCATAATCGACTCTCCTGGTTAATTAAGGAATCACAATGATGTATAAATTAGGTGAAAGAATTAAAATTGCTCAAGAAATTTAATCTAAAATCAAGAGATACAATTCTACTCTATTGATCTACGGAATTCAACTCACAATTTAGAAAAATAATCTTAGACATGAAATAATAAATAACACACATGCATAGTATTTTTCTAGGGGAACCCAACTAGGAAAAATCCCTCAAGCCTCTTTGCATCAATCAGATGAATAGAGAATGCATTACAATTGATTTCTTACTCTTAACACAACTTGCAAGTGAGTAACCTTTCTCTTTTCTCAATGAGAAGATCTGGCCCATACTTCATCAATTTCTGCCTTTGATTTAGCCCCTATTTCCTTGCACAAATCCTAGAGAATTAACTCATATTTTTTAAGAATTTTCCTCCAATTGACTGCGAAATTCCCAAGGTTTGAAGATATGACTACATGCAACACCTGTACACTCAAACTAGTTTACAATTTCTTTTTACACTGCTTAGAATCTCCACCACAACTAGGAACTTGAATTCTCTACATGCACTGCTTATTTTAGGCTGATTGATTTAACTGGATGATCACTGAGTTAGATTTTTGTCCCACTACACAATTGACCTTCCACTAGTTCTTCCAATTGTTAGAACTAGTTTAATTGAACTCAACTAGATATAACTTAAATGGATTACTAAAATCTAGAAATCACGCATGCTTAATTGAAATTCAAGCCCTATAACTCGAATTTACTGAGCTAACTGAGTGACAAGAGCCATGTCACACAAGTTAACTGTATCCAAGTTGTCTACTTATGTGGAAATTAAAATTTTCTATATTTGACCAAGGCAAAGTCAAATTGAGACTTTCTTGCTGCACTTATCAACACTCCCTCTCAATAAGAAAGGGATTATTAATAACCCCTATCATGCACCTGTGGAACTCAAACTTCCCTCTTGACAAGGCCTTTGTCAAAATTTCAACATCTTGTTCCTATGTCGGAATGTATGGTATCAAGATTATTGTCCTTTGCATATAGTATCGTAAATGATGATACCGAATATATATATATATATATGTGCTTGGATCGATTGTGAAATACCAAATTCTCAGAGAGCTTAATGCAACTATGATTATCACAATAGATCACAGTTGGATATGTTAGGTCCCTATAATACTAGTGTATTCTCGATATTGTTATTGTTAGTGTAGCTCCCTATTATTATTTTTAGTGTAGCTCCCTATTCTTATTTATGTGCCTATGTGTCCCCCATGTTGTTATTGTTGTGCCCCATAGAATCCCACTATTTTTATTGTTGTGATCTTACATTATTATTTTTATGTAGGCTCTGATTATATTGTAGCCCCTTAGACTCCTATATATATGAAGGACGCCTTATCATTTGTATCATCCAAGAATTATTTATTTATGTAATGTAAAGGAGGTTTCCCCCTCAAAGAGGATAATTTTTAAGTCATTGATTTATCTTTTAGTCTATTTTTTGAGTTAGTTGCATAACATTTGGTATCAGAGCTTTGGATTCTAGGGTTTTTCTTCTTCAAACAAGTTATCTTAGAATTTTCACTATAAATTTTTTCTTACGAGTCTTCAAAAGCTAAAATTGCAACCGCATGGATTCAAAGTATTGGTGAACTTCATGTAAGAATTTCAAGTCTTATTTTGCTATATTTTCGGAGATATGATCTAAGGAAGTCAGGGTTTTCGCAAGCTCCAGAATTTAATTTTAAACATGTGACCTAAGGAAAATCGTCATAAATTTCACTCTCAGCATTGGATTTGAATTTTGTAAAAAGTGACTAAAAGTGCACAGAATTTAGTTTTTCATGTATCCTTTTTAGGGTTGAATATTGAAACAATGACACGTGGAAATTTGTACAATTTCTCTCTACTAAAGTAGTCGATAATTAGGTCATCGTGGGAGATTGGGCATAACTCTTTCTTGAAGAATAAGTTAGCAGTATGACTTCTGGGGTTGAAAATAAGACTTAGAGGAATACCACAAGATGAAATTTTAGACCTTGGATATTTGAAATTACAGAGATACAACAACTTCAATATCGAGCTCTTAAAAAGCAAGAAAAAAGTGTGTAGTTTTTTAAATTTTTCATAACTTTTGTTTGAAAAAATAGTTTGAAGTGATTCAAAGGGCATATTGAAGCATAGATATCACTATTTGGTTCTAAAATTCCTCCCAAAAATAATAATTCTATACCCAGTAATCCCTTATAAATCTCTACTATGACTCATTAAGATAAAGAATTGCAACATGGTATATCAAAATTATGGGACCAAGTGCAACAAATTTCGCTCTCACAAAGAGAAACCAAAGATGAACTAAAAGGGGACATGGATGGATTAAAAGGGGATGTGCATGGCTTAAAAGGTGACATGGATGGTTTAAAAGCATAAATAAAAGGCAACATGAATGGTTTAAATAAATAAATAAAAATAGGCATGGAAGGTTTGAAGGAAGGTTTGACAAAGTTACTACAAGAAATGCTTCCTAATGGTGAAAAGGCATTCCATGAAAATCATGAGTATAGAAAAAGGAATATGAATTATGATTTTAGAGACTCCAACCTTAGGTTTGAAACCCACCATATTCCAAATATCGATGTGAGGAAGTTTTATGGAAAGGATTTGATAACATGGTGTTGTACTATACAACAACCCTCCCTTTTTTCTAAAATTTTAGAAATAAAATTCATTTAGAAATAGGGTCCCTTTCTCTCTTTTTATAGAAATAAAAGACTTGGGAATAAAGATTCATTGTTTTGAAAAAACTCATCTCTTGTTTACTAAACAAATTCAACATTCAAAACTTATGATCCGATCCAATATAGAAGGCCTTATCATAAAAAACAAATCAAGTTTAAAAGTCCAATCGCAATCGGAGAATCGGAGATAACCCTTAAAAGAAGTTTCATATACTTATTTCAAATCCTTCGAAGGATTGTTGTAATCATAGTGACTTTAAATAATAACATCCAACATGAGGTTTTCCTTCGGGAACCTTATTCATTGGAGAAGGAATTTAGGGTCGCAAGAAAAGTTGAAAGAAAAATTATGGAAACAAGGAAGTATACCACTCACAACTATAAAGATGGAAGTGTTGTTGCTCCTAGCCTTCCACAACCTACAATTTTAATGCCATAAAAATTGGAAGAAAAAGGAGTAAAAAGGATTTGTTACAGTTGTGATAGAAAATACACTAAAGGTCATAAGTGTGCTGAGAATAAAATATTCTACTTAGATTGTGAAGAGGAGGAAGAAAAGGAACAAGAAACATCAAAAGAGGAGGATATGCACTGAGAACCAACCCTGGAGAAAGAAGAAATTAATTCGGCCGTATATTGTAATGCATTGGCGGGAATTACCGCTCCTCAAACTCTCAATACAGAAGGATATATCAAGAATAAAAAGGTAATAGTGTCGATTGATTTGGGTAGCACCCATAATTTTATTCATTGTAATATAGGCAAAGAATTTAATTGTTTCCTATATCCAGCACCAGAGTGTCAAGTGATGGTTGCAAATGGAGGAACTATAAATTGCTCTGGAAAGTGGCATAATATCAAGTTAACCATGGGGGAATATGTATTGAATATTCCAATGCTTTCCATTACAATTGGTGGTGTTGATGTTGTACTGAGAGTCTAATGGTTACAATCTTTGGGGATGATAGCTTTTAATTTTAAAGAATTTTTCTTGATTTTTTTTGGGAAGGAAAGGAAGTTGAATTAAGGGGTATCGCAGGGAAAATGTGAAAGATAATTAGCTCTAATGGCATGACAAATTTTCTGAAGACAGAAAAATGGGGCATAATTTCACAATTATTCGCACTATAGGTTCAAACATTGAAATCATTTATTTCTCCAGACCTCCAAAAAGTCTTGGAAAATCATTTTCAGGTATTTGAGACTCCCAAAGGCATCCCACTTATTCGAGATCATGATCATGCTATTCATTTGATCCCAAGAAGTGCTCCTCTAAACATCAGACCTTATATATATCCCTATGCTCAAAAGAGTGGAATTGAACGTATGGTTGCAGAAATGCTAGAGGCTAGTATAATTCAACCTAATTAAAGTTATTTTTATGCTCCAATAGTAGTGATGCACAATAAGGATGGATCATGGCGTATGTGTCAAGATTATAGGGAGCTCAACAAACTCACTATTAAATATATATTTCCCATTCATGTCATTGATGAATTATATGGATCAATTTACTTCACCAAGCTGGAGATTTGTTCAGGATATCATCAAATTAGAATGTAGATTGAAGACATTTTGAAAACAACATTCAGAACTCATGAGGGTAATTATGAATTTTAAATCATGATTTTTGGCCCTACTAATGCGCCTTCCACATTTCAATTTTTTATTAGTTCCATTTTCAAACCCTTACTTAGAAAATTTGTGTTAGTATTTTTTGATGATATACTAATCTACAACAAGTCTTGGAAGGATCATGTTGATAGGGTGCTCAAACTATTGGTGGAGAAACTTTTATATGCAAAATCCTCCAAGTTTTTATTTGGAGTACAGGAGGTGGAATATTTTTGTCATATTGTATCTCGTGAGGGTGCTAAGGTAGACCCTAACAAAATTAAAACCATTAAGGAATGGAAAATCCCCACAACCATAAAGCATCTTCGATGATTTCTCGGGTTGACATGGTATTATCACAAGTTTTTTAAGAATTATGGGAGAACAGAAGCACCTCTAACAACATTATTGAAGAAAGATGTATTTTTCAGGACTCCAGAAGCAACTAAGGCCTTTAAACATCTTAAAGAGGCAATGTTCCAAGCACCAGTCTTAGTTATTCCAAACTTCACAAAAACCTTTATTGTGGAATGTGATGCCTTAGGAAATGGAACTGGTGTTGTTTTAATGCAATAAGGAAGACCCATTTCTTTTGAAAGTCATCCAATCAAAGGAAAGTATTTACACAATCCTATTTATGAGAAGGAAATGTTGGCAATACTACATGCACTAAATAAATGGCGGCCTTACCTAATGGGAAGACACTTCAAGGTAAAAATAGATCATGATAGTCTTAAATACTTTTTGAAACAAATATTATCTTCAAAAGAGTAGCAAAAATGGGTCACAAAGATGTTGGGCTATGACTTTGAAATCATCTACAAAAAAGGGAAGCAAAATTTTGTTCCAGATGCACTCTCAAGAAAGGATGAGGATGTGGAAGGATTGCTTTGTGCTATTTCTATTATCCAACCTGACTGGATATCTGAAGCAAGGGATGAATGGAAGAATGACAAAGAGGTGTGGGCACTCATTCAAAATTTGCAGCAAGATCCTAGTACATATGATACATTTAGTTGGAAAAATGATCCATTATGGTACACATATCACTTATATATTTGTAAGAATTCCCAACTCAAGCAAAATATTCTTTTGGAATTGCACACCTCCCCCTTTAGAGGGCACTCAAGATTTTTATAAAATTACCACAGGGTTAAGAAGGAAATTTTTTGGGATGGCTATAAATCTAATATTCAAAATTTTATGGCAGAATGTTTGGTTTGCCAACAAAATAAAGTTGAGACAATTAAGACCTCGAGTTTGTTACAACATTTAGCCATTTATCCATTCCAAGTTAGCGTTAGGAGGAGGTCTCATTGAATTTTATCACAGGCTTACCCAAGTCTGAAGGAAAGAGTGTCATCATGGTGGTAGTTGATAGAATTACCAAGATGCACACTTTTGTGGATTATCTCATACTTTTAAAGCTAGTATAGTTGCTACTACATTTATGGAAACAATTCAAAAGCTACATGCAAGCCCACATATTATTGTAAGTGATAGATATTTTATTTTCACTGGAAATTTTTGGACGAAATTATTTTCTTGTCTTAGTACTCAATTAGCTCATAACACATCTTTTAATCCTCAATATGATGGGAAAATTGAGATAGTGAACAAATGTTTGGAAGGATATCTTCATTGCTTTGTATTTGATAAACAAACACAATGGGTCAAGTGGTTACCTCTAGCTGAATGGTGGTATAACACTTCCTTCCATACTGCAGCAAGAATGACCCCATTTATGGCACTTTATGGATATCATCCACCATACATCACATCATCTTTAAGAGAAAGTTCTAAGGTTCAAGTAGTGGAATATCACATAGAGCATCAAAAAGAAGTTCTCTAACTCTTAAAGGATGACCTCACTCTAGCACAAAATTGAATGAAACAACAGGCAGATCAACATCGCAATGAAAGGATTTTTGATGTAGGTGATAGGGTATTTTTACAGCTATAACCATACAAACAAATTTCCCTCAAGTAAGCTAAGAAGGATAATAAATTATCACCCAAGTACCATGGTCCTTACAAGATGTTGCAAAAGATTGTTAATATGACATACAAAATGGAGTTCCTACATCTTCCTAAGTACACCAAATTTTCTATGTTTCTTGCTTGAAGAAGGTTATCAATGAAAAGCTCCTAGTTCAAACAGTGTTTCCATAACTTAACGAAGAAGTAAAAATCATATTTGAGCCTGAAGCAGTCACGGAAACAAGAACCCGAAAACTATGGAATCGATTAATTTTAGAGTTTATCATTAAGTGGAAGAACTTACCAACTGAAGATTCAACATGTGAGGATTAGAATTTTATGCAGAAGAATATGGAACTACTCAAGCATTGAGGACAACACTTTTTTGAAGGAGAGGGGAATGTTAGGTCCCTATAATACTAGTTTATTTCCCTTATTTTTGTTGTTAGTGTAGCCCCCTATTGTTATTGTTGTGCCCATGTAACCACCATGTTGTTATTGTTGTGCCCCATAAAAGCCCACTATTATTATTGTTGTGCCCTTACATTATTATTGTTATGTAGGCTTTGATTATATTGTGACCCCTTAGACTCCTATATATACCAATGAGGTCTTATAATTTGTATCATCTAAGAATTTTTCATTTATGTAATGTAAAGGAGATTTCCCCATTGAAGAGGCTAATTTTTAAGTTGTTGATATTTCTTTTCTTCTATTTTGTGAGTTGGTTACATAACAAGATCCATCATCTCACCAAACAGTTCCACAAATATCTTTCTCATCCAGATCACCTCACATGTTGCTTGACTTGCAGCCATGTATTCTGCTTCTACTAGATTAACGCCATAGATATTTACTTCCTACAATACCACAAAATTGTTGCAGACCCAACACTGAAAATTCCACCTTATCCAATATTTCGATTGGATGGAAACACCCAATCTACATGTGTGACTCTACACAACTTCACTCCCTTTATCCATCTGTACCATAATCCATACTAGGTAGTGCCTCTAAGGTACCGTAAAACATGTGTCATTGCTTTCCAATATAATTTGGTCGACCTAACCATAACTTAGCATAGCTGGTTGACTGCATAGCACATATCAGATCATGTGTTCACAAGATACATCAATGAAACCACTAATTGTTGGTAAATAGGAGTATCCACCGATTCACCTGAAGTGGCATTATCCTTCCTCCATTTGATTGCTAGAGGTGTCTCCTTGGGCTTACAAATCTCCATTCATAATCTTTGTAGTATCTTGTTGGCATACTTTCCTTGAGACACAAACAATTCCCCATCACCATGAATACTTGCAGCCCGAGGAAGTACTGCATGAGACCCATGTCCTTCATTTCCAATTCCCTTGCAGTATCCTCCTTGCAAGAGCTGATCAACTGCTCATTACCTGTTAATTTAAATCATTAACATATAAAACAATGATAATAAATTTTCCTCCTACCAAAATATGATATAGGTTTTCATCCGCTTCACTTTTGGGGAAGCCCAAACTAGTAAGATAACTATTGATCCTGGTGTACAAAGCACAGGGTTCCTATTTGAGACCGTAAAATTCTTGCTTGAGTTTGCACACATGAGACTACTGATAAAATGTCTCAAAAAATTCTGTTTACTTTATGTGCACCTCCTCCTTAATAACACCATTGATAAATGTTGTTTTTATATCCATCTAGTGGATCTTCTACCCCATCTGCACAACCAAAACAAGAATTGATCTAACAGATGAATACCTTGTTATTGGAGAAAAGCTTTCCTCATAGTCAATTCCCTCAACTTGAGATAATCCCTTGGCCACATATTTGGCCTTATACTTCTCTGTGCTTTTGTCTTCAGCATGCTTAACCTTGAGGATCCATCTCGAACCCATAACTAATTTATCTATTGGTCTTGGGACCACTTCCCAAACATTGTTCTTCATGATGGATTAATATTCTTCCACCATTGCATCAACCCAAACAAGTTGCTCAATTTCTTCCTCAAAAAAGGATGGGTTATTCTCTACAAGCCCAGTCATTAGAGCCATGTATCTAGTGTACCTCTCAAGTGACCTCTTTTGCCTGCACAAATTTGAAGGAGCTTCCACATTCTCCCTCGCATCCTGCACAAGTCTATCAGCTTCCCTAGTTATTTTTCTCCTTTCTCTGGATGGTTCTACTTGAGTGGATGTCTCCACTCTCTGCTTCTCTATTTTTGGGTTCTCCACAAATTCCTCAGTCTCCTCCTTTGGAGCTAAAATCTCCTCTATTGGCAGGATATGAAGCTCCCTCTCAAGGAAGACCCACATCACTTTATCTTCATCAAACTTTACATCCCTTCACACAACTATCGTTCTGAGGGAAAGTAAGTACACAAGGTAATTGTGTGGAGTTTCAATGAAACCCACAAAAAATCCCAACTCTGTTATCATATCAAGCTTGTTCCTCAAATAGTTGGAGACATGGAAATAAACAGAGGCTCCAAAAATCCTAAAGTGTTACACATACATCTTTCTCCTTGAGAAATCCTCCTCCAGTGTAATCATACCAAGAATCCAATCAAGACTCTGGTTCTACAAGTAAACTATTGTATTACATTCCTCTTCCCACAAATGCAGTGGTATGCCTTGGTCATGTAGCATATATCTCACAAATCCAACAATGCTACAGTTCTTTCTCTCACCTACCCCATTCTGCTGTGGGTTGTGGGGTGCTATCAACTCTCTTCAAATGCATTTTTTCACACAAAACTCCTTGAATTCATTCAAAACATACTCACCTCCATTTTCTCTCTTGAAGAGCCTTCACCTTCTTACCGGTCTCTTTCTCAACTAGTGCCTTGAATTCTACAAAATTTGAGAATGTCTCATCCTTCTTCTGCATGAATAAGATCCAACACTTCCTTGAGAAATCATCAATAAAAATGAAAAAATATTTGTGTCTTATAGTGGAGGTTCTCAAGAAAGGTCCATAAAAATAAGAGTGGACTCTCTCCAAGACTGCATGTGCTTTTTTGTCTCACTCATGGAATGTGGATTTCACATAATTCCCCAATGTACAACATTTGCAGACATATTGTTGCTCAAATTCTCCTTTGGGGAGGCCATTTATTATTTGTTGCTTAATTTTCATGGTGCCATGATGTAAATGGCCCAATCTCCTATGCCAAAGTTCACCGGCATTGTGGCTCTACATTTTCTCTACCCTACTACTTAATGAAATACAATCTTCCACATCCAACTTGTACAAATTCTTCACCTAAATTCCAATCTTCTTCACTTGTCTAATGGCTACGTGTATTAGGAATTCTTTCCCTTTGCTGAAGTTCACATCATAACCATGGTCTTACAAAACTACTACAAAGATGAGATTCTTCTTTAGGCCTAGAACAAACATGACATATTTGAGGTGAAGAGGAGATCCTGACTCCCTTTGAAATGTTACTGTACCAATACCGGTAGCATTGTAACTTTTGTCGTCCCCGAGATCAATATGCATCTGGAGATATTGCTCCTCTAAGTTACTAAAAAAATATCTACAACCTGTCATGTGGAACGAGGCACCAGAGTCCAAGTACCACACACTCCCCATCACTGCGTTGGCCATGCATGTGATAAGGGTGAAGTTTAACTCAAACTATGAAGCCAATGCCTCACATGTTTCTCCTCCTAATTTCTTCTTTCCAGGAATTTTGTGTGGACACTTTGTAGCATGGTGCCCAAATTCATGACAATTGAAGCATTTTATTTTGGAAAAGTCTTTCTTCTTGCCCCCTTGGCTGGATTCTAGTTTAGTTTTAGATTTATTCCCTTTTGCCTTCTTTCCCTTTCCAAACAATGAAAAAATTTCTTCATCGTTTCCCTTGGGTGAGGTTCCATATTTGGTATTCTGCCTTATCTCTTCTTGTACCAAATCATACCGTAAGTGCTCCCAATTTGGTAATTTCTCCCTCCCATTCATCGATTCCTTGTAGCTATGCTAGATTTTGGGAAGGCCTAGAAGAGTTAGGCTCACCAGGTCATATTACGCAACATTCACACTAAACCATCCAAGCTCATCGTGAACTTGTGTAAATCTGTTGAGGTACTACAAAATAATGTCATTCTTTTGCATCTTGATGTTTCGAAGTTTGTATTTGAGGGTTAGTTTTCTATGATCATTGTTATTCTCAAACAACTCTGTCATTTCCTTCCACATTGCGAATGGAGTTTATTTCCCATGGAAATTTGATACAATGTGGTCTCGCACTCCCTCCATGATCATTCAACTTGCCTTGGCTACATATTTCTTCCATTGGGCTAGGTTTTGGGTATCAAATTTCATCGGTTTTGCAACATCTCTCTTGATGTATTCTAGCAAGTCATTGTCATCAAGCATTGCCTCCATGCGATCCTTCCATGCAATGAAATTTGAGTTGTCTTCCAAGGCATATTGTAGTCTCAATCGATTGAAGGCCATTCTCCCAAATCTGAAGATATCCTACTACACTAAAGCTGGAAATTCGAACATATTGAGAAACAAATTTGAAATTCATGTTCCAATGTGAATCCTACTCTGATACCATATAGAAATTTGGTGATAGAATTGCAACTTCTCAAAAAAATTAATCTAAAATCAAGAGGCACAATTATACTCTAGTGATCTACCGAATTTTATTCACAATTTAGAACAATAATCTTAGACATGCAATAAGAAATAACACACACGCACAACATTTTTCGAGGGGAACCCAACTGGGAAAAACCCCTCAAACATCTTTGCATTATTCAGATGAATAGAGAATGTATTACAATTTCTTTCTTGCACTGAGCACAACCTGCAAGTGAATGACCTTTATCTCTGCTCAATGAGAAACTCTAACCCATACTTCATCAATTTTTGCCTCTACTTGAGGCCCTATTTCCTTGTGAAAATCCTAGAGAATTAGCCCCTAATTTTTTAGGAATTTTCCTGCAATTGATTGTGCAATTCCCAATGTTTAATCATCTAACTACATGCAACACCTGTACACTCAAACTAGTTTACAATTGCTTGTTACTTTGCCTTGGAATCTCCACCACAGTTGGGAATTCAAATTCTTTGCATCCACTAGTTATTTTAGGTTGATTGATCTGTTAACTCGATTATCACTGAGTTAGACTGTTATCCCACTGCACAACTAACTTTCCACTATTTCCTCCAACTATTAGAACTATTTTAACTGAACTCAACTGGATATAACTGAATTTGATTACTAAATTTAGCAATCACACATGCTTAATTGAACTCCAAGCCCTCTAACTCAAATTTCCTAAGCTGAATCAGTGCCAAGAGCGATGTCACACAAGTTAACTGCATCCAAGTTGTCTAATGATGTGTAAATTCGAATTTTCTCAATTTGGCCAAGGCAAAGCCAAATTTAGACTTTCTTGCTGCACTTACAAACAAGTGACAGTCTCACAACATCCATGGTGTAGAGCTTCTAGCACTTGAATAACCGCTCTTTTTCTAACATGTTCTCCTTTTTGCATATAAATGTACTAATGGAAACACTCTCCATAGTAACAACTTTTCTATCCTTAGTATTTATTTTTAGACAGAAGACTTATTATTTTGTTAATAGTCTCGTTTCCCCAATGGTAGACCATGACGGAGAATAGTTTGATGTATGACTTGTTGATGAATCAATATAATTTCTTTATTTGTAGAAAAAATATATATATTAATTATTATTGTTTATTTAAATTGGAATAAGGGACATGTCGGGGGACGAGAGATGGATTGAAACGGAGATAGGTTTACTATATTAGGTTTCCATGGTTTCATTGCCACCGCATCACAAAGGCTCGTTCAAGAATGAGGGATCCACCCTAGTTCGGGGGTCCATGGCCCTAATAGCTCGCTACTGATGGTGGGCGGAACATCATTGGAGAACACCGATTATCATTGTCGGGCACCCCAAATGGTGGCCTCATACCACTCCTTGACCAACAGAAGCCATGGATTGGGTGATGCTCTTGCGCTCATTGACATTAAACCTGCAAAAGCACGCAGACCCAGAGTAGAATACCTCTTTCACCAAATTTGGAGGCAGTGGGAAACGTTTTGAAGGGGAAAAAATAATGATGTGGTCAGCTAAGGAAAGTCATCGGTGGCACACTAGATGGTCAATAATATTCCTTTATTGATTGGGTCGATGCCTTCTACTCACACAGATTTGGGCAATTGGTTCCTTTTACAAAGTGCATATGTGATGCGGGTCCTTTTGGCCACTGTTCGGCATACATTTTCGACAGTGGATGTCTAGCATGCATTTTCGACATTGGATGTATGTGGGCTACCATATCCTCATCCATACACCTTTCACCGCCCTCTCACAGTTGCAGATGCCCTAATGCTTGGAGGAATCGACCAGCCCTCGTTTGGAAGCTACAAACCCAAATAGATCACAATTGCGCAAAGGCGTGATGACAAAATGGCTCCGGACAGAAAACAACAAGTAACACCAAGTTGTTTTCAAGTTTTTATTAGAACCCCTACAGGGAAAAACATAATACTATGGGTATCCGGCACTGATAAGGTTCACACCCTGAAACAAAGCATCTATTATTCGATAAAATATCCTATACACCTACAATCTCTTATCTGTGGAGGAAAATTTTTACAAGATTTCAGGTTAATCAAGGATTACCACATATGCACAGGCTCCACAATAATACTCAACCTAAGGCTAAGAGGAGGAGTTGTGTAACAAGGCAGATCCAAAGGCCCAGGGGGAGCCAAGGGCAACAACAACTCAAAATAGGAACAAACCAAAGGATTTTCCTCCTACAAGAACATATTGAATGGGAAAAACAAATAAAATGCACCTACAGAACCAACGGGAAGTGCCCTGAGCCCATATATACTAGATCAACTGAACCAAACACCAGAACTGGCCATAGACGTACCAGAGATAGGTGAACATTGAACAACATATGAAGCTCAAGCTATCATATGTCATTTCAACTGTTTCTAGCCCAAACCAATGGAGCTTTTCCACTGGATTTTCACAAAATGGACCATGGATTGCGAAATCCATCTCTTCTCCAAAGGATTCTTTATCATCAAATTTTCAACCTCAGAATACAGAGACATGATACTTTGAGAGGGACTGTAGTTCTCGGGTTCAACAGGACTCTTCATTACACCATGGTTCCCGGAGTTTGATGAAAATACTATGTTTGTTTCGAAAATGTCAGTGTGGGTCTAGTTACACAACCTCCCCATGCATTTCTGGAATGAATGCGTGCTAATAGCCCTTGCAAATATCATTGGGATATATATCAAAATAGATACACAAAACTTGGAGGAGTAGATCTATACATTCACACGAATATGTGTGGAAGTTGATATCAACAAAGGATTACCGGAACGTATGCAGTTGTTGCATAAACAGCAAAACTAGACACGTCATTTGGATTCTGAAAACATTGCATTCAGATGCAGAATTTGTAGGTAGATCGGACATTTAAAAAATACATGCCCAGATGCAAAAGAGAAAACAGGAAAAAAAGAAAAATGGAAAGGCACCTAAAGGATGGAAATTTCCTCCATTCAATCCAGAGGAGGATGTAGAAGAAGAAGTGGAAGAACCCACCCCCAATGAGAATGAATAACCAGTGACGGAACCCAAAGTACAAAGGAAAGAATCACATGATCCCTTTTATTACAAAAGGCCCTGGAAAGGCCTGCAAAGGAGCAAATGGGTATGGGAAACGGAGGGAATAAGAGACCTCATTTATCAGATACTTCAGACTCAGACAAGGATAATAGGACACACTTAGAAGAAAATCAACTCGTCATTGTCTCCTCCATGCCATCACAGGGTGAATGGCGCAAGGTCGAAAAGAAAAAAGGGAGAAAAACTTGATTTTCTCTCCCATTGTATTTTTTTGAACTCTTTGTTTGACTTTTGAACACCAGTCTCGACTGGTTTTTGGAAAATTATCAGCTGATGCAACATCTAATTCAATAATAAAATTATGACTTTTTCCATGGAAAAAAAATTAAACTGGAATGAAAATTTTGTAAAATATGTAACTTTGAAACATCGACTACTAAGATTACACTAGATAAAATTATTTCATAAATGCCACAATGGGTCAATTACAGCATGTCTCCATAAACTTAAACCCATGCAATTAGGGAAACAAATTATTCACCAAACCTCTCGAGCTAGGATCTTGTGACAACAATTAATATTAATTATATTAATATGTATAATAATAAATTAAATTAAACAAATTACATTAATGATTAATAACATCAAAAAAAATTGTATAATAATAAAAATATTATAATTATATCAATATTATTATTACAATATCATCCTATAATAATATTAAAAATTATGGTATAATAATAACATAACTATATTAATATTAACAATATAATTTCCATTCCTTAAAGTGTAACTCATTATAATAACATTTATATAACATAATAACTTTACCTTAATATCTTATTATATGGTAATAATAATTTAATGATTAAAATTTTCGTTATTGCTAATAATAATATGATTATAATTAAACTATAATATATTACTTATTAATAATGATATTATTTTTCTAATATAATAATAATAATAGAAATAATGGAATACTAAATATATGTTGGGATCAACTTAATTAACCATTGTTGTGTTATAAAGTATTATATAAATTGTAGGATTAAAGATTCAAATCTATTCATAATCATTTATCTTACACACAAAAAATGAAATAAGAATAAGAATAACGAAATACTATCAATATTAACATAATATTATTATAATAATAATAACATTATATCAATAATAATACCAATAATGTAATGCTAATATCCTTGTAATGCTAATTTTAGATATCTTTACTATCTATGTGGAACGAGGATGGTATCCAACGATTTCCTGGAGGATACTCCACCCCATTATTATTATTATGGAATTTGGAAGCATATATTCTCTAATACTAATATCTCTTTTGAAAGCTCACATGGCAAGCATGTGAAAATGTAAATTAAATGTGAGTACAATATCCCATGTTCAAATCCTCAAGTGTGGTTCACCTAGGTGTTATAGTTGTGATAGTCAAAATCAACCTCACATCACATGAGTACTAGACCAACCTAGTTACCAATTCTTCTAAACATCAAAAATAAATTAAAATATATATGTGTGTGTGTGTGTGTGTGTATTTTCTTTCCCTTAAAATAACAACTCATTATAATAACATATTATAATATTAATTATTAATTAAAATTTCTTTATTGTTAATATAAATAATATAATACCCCCGATGGGGGTGTTATGGTTGATGGGACAATGCCTAAGACATCGTGCCCACCACCCTCGAGTATTCAATCATCCATTTAATGACTATGGTACGCGGCGAGTGCATCGCATGCAAATAAACTCTTGGCTCAGGTCTTTTATGAGGGCATGGAGAGTTGGTGGTTCTACTTGGGGAGAGAGTTCAAGAGTCAAGGGTAAGACCTTGACCTCTTGGAGTCCCTTTTCTGAGATAAGGAAGACGATTGTTTCCATGGTGTGGAAGGCTCTAGTGTTTTGCTAGATGTGAAGATGAGTCTCGGGGCTCGTTATCCTCTGGTGTGTGGAGATGGTGGTGGATTTTGCATGTGGGTATCATTGGATGACAGAGCTCAAACCATATCAATTTGGGGTGGAGTGCTCGACTTGTAAGTCTATTTTGTCGACTTGTAAGTCTATTTTGTATGTTATGGTCTTTTCGCTAGTCTGGTTAGTATCCCATTTGGGTCTTTGTTGCTGAAATTTGCAACAAGAAATAGTGAAATTGGCATCCAAAAAAAAATCTAGAAATTGGCACCCAGAAAATGGTTACCATGTGAGGCTTTTGATTTAATTATCCTTAATTAAATTAAAAGTAAATTGTAATATTATCTCATAACAACTTGTAATAGTTAACTAAGTGTGATAGACTTAGTTAGCTCAAAAATTTCGAGTTGAGGGTCAAAGGATAGGCATGTAGAGAGATTATATTATTTATAGGGTCCAATTGCAGTTGTAATACTAGTCTGGTGTAAGTGGGATCAGTTAACTCACATTAATTGAGTTAAAATCAGTTTAACTAGTTCTACCTAATTGATGAGCTAGTGGAAGATCAAGTGAATTAAAATAGATTTAATTCACAAGTAGTGTTCTACCAAGTAATTGATGATTCACTATTAATATATGCATGCATGTCCATTATGATGGAGACCCAGTTGATGATCTACCAAGTAATTGATGATTCACTATCAGTTGTATTTTTGACGAACTACCCAGGTGCAGTTATAAAGTCAGAACAAGGCTTCATAGAGATTGCACAATCAAGGAAGGTTGATTATCATATTTAATAGGAATTAGTTGCCTATAATTGTGTGAGCAAGGCTGGGCTAAGGAAGGGCTAAGAATTGGCTAAGTGTTGGTCAATTTTTCCTAATAATTGCTAGACAATTTTGAGCAGGATCAGAGTGAGACAGTCGGGATAATGCAAGATGTTCTCGGTGTGAGAAAGCATTGTATTGTTTCATGATTCTTTGACTATGTACAATATATGATAGAGGGGTTTTGAGCTAATGCTCTCCCCAAGAACATCTTATGTTGTGTGATTGATTTACTTCTTTATCTTACTTTCATGTGATTGAGCGATCGTGTTTTATATTCCACAAATTTGTAGAACGATTCAGTATATTGCTTTAGTACATTACACGATCGGATTGAGTCTATTGATATAATTTTTACATGGTATTATAGCTGTTAGAGATTTTCTAAATGGTATCAGAGCGTCGGGAATCACAATAGTGGAGAAGAAATTGAGTTTGTGTTGAATAGTATTCAAATTTACAGATACTTTCTTTGGAGCTAGAAGCAGATCAAGATGTATTTCAATGGCTTGAGACTTGAACATGCACTCGAGGGCAGTTCAAATTATATTACATGGAAGGACATGATGGAGGTAGTGTTTGAGGAAAATGGGTTGAAGGAATTCATAGATAATCATATTCCCAAGCCCACAGCAACAGATGCCCAACTTCTTGATGCATGGCAAAAGAAGGTAGCAAAGGCGAGGAGGATATTTTTGGAGGGAGTTTGAGATCATATTGTCTCGAGTCTCCATGGAAAGGAAACTCTATATGCTATGTGGAAGGCCTTGATAGATCTGTTTCAAAGCAGCGATGACCACAAAAATTTGGCACTCAAGGACAAGCTCAGGAAAATCAAAATGGAGAAGGGCGGCACAATCCAAAAATACTTAACCAAGTTCATTCAATGTCGAGATGAGCTTGGAAGTGTTGGGATTACTATATCTGATGATGACTTGGTGAGCCTAGCATTTCTAGGCCTTCCTAAGAGCTGGCATAGTTACCAGGACTCAGTGAATAGGAGGGAGAAGTTACCAGATTAGGAGTGACTATGGTCGGATTTGGTAATAGAAGAGATAAGGCAGAGCACCAGAGATGGTACCTCCAACACCATAAAGTAGAAGATTGTGCATTAGTGGGAAAACAAAAGAAGGCCAAGGGAAATAAATCCCAAAGCTAAGAGGGCAAGAGATACTTGTCCAAGGTCAGATGTTTTCACTGTCATGAGCATGGGCATTATGCTTCGAATTGTCCACAAAAGAAGGAAAGCAAGAAGGAGCATGTAGTTGCAACGGGTGAAGCATTGACTTCAAAGTTCGAGCTTGATTTTACTCTCATTGCATGCGTAGCCAACACTGCAATGGGATGCATGTGGTATCTAGACAGTGGTTCCTCATTCCATATGATGGGGAATAGAGATCTCTTCAGTGACATGGAGGAGAAGGACCTCCAGCAGAACATATAGTTTGGAGATGACGGGAGGTATAGCGCTACCCGGATAGGTACAATTACCTTTCAGAGGGAGTCTGGCTCCCCTCTCAGACTAGCACATGTTTTGTATGTTCCAGGCCTAAAGAAGAATCTTGTCTTCGTAGCAGTATTGGAAGACCATGGTTATGAAGTGATGTTTAGAAAAGGAAAGGTGTTCCTTAAACACATAGCCACGGGACAGGTGAAGCAGATCGGTTCAAGATTCAAGAACTTGTATGCTCTCAAGGTTGAGGATGCATGCAAGGCTTTGAGGATTAAAGAAGTGGTTAATGACTTGGTGGTTGAGAGGGAGTAATTATCTCTCAACATGCAGCCTTAGAAGCAGTCTTAGAAGGTTATGGATCAGCCACAATTGGAGAAGCAGAAAGGAGACCGAGTGGAAGAGTCCACTCAAGAAGAGACCTACAAGTGGGGGAAGTTTCGAGCCAGATGGGTAGAGGGAGCACATGTAGCTATACCTCTAGGTGTGAGGTGGGGCAATGTGCAGATATGATCCCAAGAAGAAATTTGGGTAGGGTCCATTCAGATGGTGTGTCTCATGGATCAAACTTGGCTATGAGGAGCCCACAATACAACAGTAGCAGAGGATTGGTTAGATTGATGCAGTCAGATGTCAGGAAGACATAAATAGGAGTGATAGGTGTCGGATACTAGAGCGTAAATCAGATTTGGAAGCAGTGCAGAGTGCATGGATTCAGATGTTAGCAGCAGTGCAGAGAGTCTAGTAGACATGTGTAGTAACTAGTAGCAGTCAAAATACTTTAATGACAGATGCATTATACTGATTTAGTTGTTTGGAGACTATTCATTTTCAAGAGAGTTGCTTGTGTGAACAACACTAGATAAGTGTTGCATGCAGAACATTCCAAAGGTACCGAATCGGGACATATTGATTATTTTCTTGTTGAGAGGGAGTGTTGAAATTGGCAACAAGAAACAATGAAATTGGCATCCAAAAAAAAAATCTAGAAATTGACACCCAAAAAATGGTTAGGCTTTTGATTTAATTATCCTTAATTAAATTAAAAGTAAATCGTAATCTTATCTCATAATAACTTGAAATAGTTAAATAAGTGTGATAAAGTTAGTTAGCTCAATAATTTCGAGTTGAGGGTCAAAGGATAGGCATGTAGAGTGCTTCTATTATTTACAAGGTCCAGTTGCAGTTGTAGCACTAGTGTTGTGTGAGTGGGATCAGTTAACTCGCATTAATTGAGTTAAAATCAATTTAACTAGTTTTAATTGATTGATGAGCTAGTGGAAGATCAAGTGAATTAAAATAGATTTAATTCACAAGTAGTGATCTACCAAGTAATTGATGATTCACTATTAATATTTGCATGCATGTCAATTCTGATGGAGACCCAGTTGAGACAAAGGTTTAAGATAAGTAAACTATCAGTTGTTATTTTGGCGAACTGCCCAGGTGCAGTTATAACGTAGGAAGAATGCTCCATAGGGATTGCACAGTCAAGGAAGGTTGATTATCCTATTTAATAAGAATTAATTTCCTAGGGATTGCGTGAGCAAGGCTGGGCTAAGGAAGGGCTGAGAATTGTCTAAGTGTTGGTCAATTTTGCCTAAGAATTTCTAGACAGTTTTGAGCAGGATCAGAGTGAGACAGTCACGATAGTGCAGGATTTTCTTAGTGTGAGAAAGCATTGTATTGTTTTTAACTATGTACAATATATGATAGAATGGTTTTGAGTAGGTGCTCTCCCCAAGAACATCTTGTGTTGTGTGATTGATTTACTTCTTTCTCTTACTTACATGTGATCGAGCGATCATGTTTTATATTTTGCAAATATTGTAGAAGGATTCAGTATCTTGCTTTAGTACATTGCATGATCGAATTGAGTCCATTGATATAATTTATACATGGTATTATAGTTGTGTTAGAGATTTTCTACATTTTTGGTCATTTGGTTTCAGAAGAGTGTATGTCTCAGATACGGCTCTTCAATTGTGTGGAAGTTGTGTTTTTCTCTTGTTTTGTCCTAGGTTATTGTGTGTCTAGGTATGTTTAAGCATGGCCTTTCTATTAGTGGACTATGTTGGCTGGTGTAGCTCGGTTTGTTTTGGGCAATGTTATTTTCTTGTCGAGTCAGGTTCTAGGAGAGGGATTTGAAGTCGGATCATTGTTTATTGGGTCGTGGTAGGTCCACAGTCTTGGGGTGGTATTTTCTTTGTCCAATGGTGGAGGGAATTACGTTGGTGGTTGAAGTTGTGTCACCTTTTGTTTTCTCAGGTGGATTTTTGTCAAAATTCAATCCATTTTTCTAGGGTTATTGTGGCGAGCTAGTGTGTTGGTGTCCAGATTTAGTCGAGAGGGATTAGGTTTAGTCTTCTTTTCCTTTTCCCGGTAGAGGAAATCCCCATAGGGATCCAGTACAATCCCTTTACGACTCAGAGATGTTGTCGAGGCAGAGGCAAATAAGTAGAAGGGATGGCAGTGACATTTCATAGCCAGGACGGAAGGGAGTGAGGTTATTCACTGACAAATCTATGGTGACATATTTCAACATGATTCTGCCAGAAACATGCCTAGAGATAAGGTATTTAGAGACAAAAGTTGGGGAGGAGAGGAAGTTTATGCCTGACTCGAAATTGTTATAGGACTTGGTTGGGTGGGTGCTAGACCCTAGACACACCAGAGGTAGAAATAAACAGTACTTGAACTCAGTTTCACTTCACTGGATAATGAAGAAATTGTTGGGTTTGGTACTAAGAGATAAACAGGTCACGAAATTATACATCTTCACCTCCCTGGAAGACGTTAAAAGGATGTTGAGGAACTTGCATTTATGTGTGGATCAAATTGATGCTCACCTCATGCACGTGGAGAGCCATGTTCCTTGTGAGTCAGATGGAGGAGACACTAAAGACCGTCTTGGTTCAAGTGCTCTTGTTCCGACAAGCATGTCCTCGTCAGGTGGTGAGTAGTGAAATTGGATGGTGAGTGATGGGTCTAACTCCCTCCTTAAGCACTTGTTTTTGGTCTCTAGTTGGCCTTGTGTTGGCCTTTATTTACTATGTTGGTTTTTTTCTAGATACCAATGCATCTAGTATGGTGTGGAGTTTTATGTTATCTGGGTCCTCGTAGTGGAGGGGCATGGTGTTGATGGTCTGTTGTTTTGTGGGCCAACGATGGGGTTCTCGCTTCAATGGTGGGATGGCGGTAGCGATGCCCTTGGGAACTTTTCCTTGGAGTGTACAAAAACTTTTTCATATTCTACATAATTATTTCCATAAATAATTAATAAATAACATTAATTTAAATTATGGAAACTTACATACTCAAATTCTCTATTTTATTTAAATTTTAAAAACATATAATTAAATATATTAATACTATTTAACTTATTTTATTTAAATTTTAAAAACATACAATTAAATATATTAATACTATTTAACTTAATTATTATTATTTTTATTAATATAATGTTTTCAATTAAAATATATATATATATATATATATATATATATATATTATTTTATTTTGTTAATCACTATTCATAATGGAAAAATTATTCTAATTGAAAAATACCTCAAACTTATTATTTAAAAATCAAAGATAAATCTACAAATTTTTATATTGATATTACATAGTAATTTGGGAAATAATTACCATTAAAATATCTCTTTTCAATAAAATTTTGCTAATAAGTACATTAGAAATATAAAATATTCATACCCAATCTCAATAAAAAAAATTATTATTATTAGAACTCTAAAAGTTAGTTTAATTAGTCGAGTTTTTGTTATTAAAGCGCCTTATTAATGAGAGGTTACATGGTCAATTCTCCTAGACACTCTTGGGGTTAGGCTCTGCTAATGCATAGATAGGAAGTGATCTCTTTGAGTAGACCTTCCTTAATAGTTTCCATGGACATAGTGACCACCAATTTTCCGTGTCCGTCAACCACACATATATAAAAAAGAAACATAATAGTAAAGTTTTCATTATTAATAATTATATTAAAAACATACTAAGTTTTGATAGATTGGAGGTTTTTGTGGTGTAGATTTTGAGGTGCAACACTCGGAATATCCACAGTCTTCATTTTTAGTCGATGATTCGAGTCTAAATCAAGACTCATCATCAGGACAAACCTGCTGAGAAAAGAAGAGATCATGGAAATAAATATAGGAAAGGAGGAGATGAGAATTAGGACAAACCTGTTGAAGGGTTTAAGCTAAGAATGTAGAGACAAAAGCTTGAGATAGAAAGCATGGGTGAGGCTACAAAGAACCAATAAGAAAGGGAAAAAAATTTCATGAGAAGGTGAGCGTAGGGGAGAGGGTGACAATGTAGAGGGGGATACCAATACCTAGAAGAGAGATTGAGAAAAAAGACTAGGAATTTAACTTCTCTAACATGAAATTTAATAAGACAAGATCTACACCTTCAGACATGCATTGTAAACCATTATTAAAATTTGAAATTGGAAACACTGGAGTGAGTACCTGCCAAAGCAACCTGAAATGAGTCGACAAATTGTCTTGAGTAGAGTGAAACTAGTAATAATCCTTTGTATCAACGAAAATGGAATGAAATGATTGAAATTGAAGTGTGGCAAGGAAGGCCAAGCCATGGAGGTCTGGTCCTTTCCCAAAGAAAAGAAAAGCCAACGCTCCAAATTCAAACTACAAACCCACCCAACTGAGCAGAACCTCACAATGAAACTCAACTCTATCCAAAAATAGCCCAAAATAACTATAAATATCATGAGCCTAGCAGATGGTGAAATATCCCCATCTTATTGGTATCCCAAACCTTCTCACTGAAATGAATGTGTAATAGAGGTATCGACATTGAATGATGGTCTTAAGAAAGTAAACAACATGTTAGACAAAAATCTTAATGGAAGAGAATAGTGGCCATGCCTCTCTCATTGCTAACTTGAGGTGATCTTGTGACTAACCCTCTTTAACACGTTCAATCACCCCATGTGGGAAAGGAACATTTATATTAATATTGTACAATATGACAAATTTATAAAGGAAATAAATACTATAGATAATAAAGATATCGTTTAAAAATCAAATTTAATATTTAAAAGGGAGAAATGTGTCGGTACTTCATGGATGAAATGAAGGCGTTAAAAACCCAATCATTGATCAAGTGCTCTCTTCAAAATAAATATTATGAAATATGCTACATTAAAAGTGATAATGGTGCGTTATTAGAGAAAACACATAAGGTAACTAATAAATTCGTGTCCTTTTCCCGAGAAAAAATGAGATTTAGCAATTAAATTTTAAGGTTTTTTTATTAATTTATTTGTGGTATATATATTTGATTAACTTTTATTTAAAAATATGAATATGAAAAAATAATAATGATAATAATAAATTTATGTTATATACAATTTTCATAATATTTATTTTTTATTTTAAAATAATGTTTAAAACATTTTAATATGGTTAAGAAATTTATTAAAATTATAATGTATTTTTTTTAGTGTGATTCATGTGTTTAGTGAAATATGTGTTTAGTGAAATATTTGGGCAAATTTCTCTTAAGAGATCAATTCCACTTCATTCATTAGTAAACCCTAATCTCAATTAAAATTATAATATATTATGTAATAATTTATGTGTATTATTTTTATTAATTAAATGAATAAACTCAATGTTATGTTTAATGGAATAAATTAGGGAGTTGTCTAAGAAGGCGGAGGAATTGCTTGGATGGTCAAAAATGGTCGGAATCTGGGCAAATAAAAATTAAGAAATATTGCAGTAGCGGTGTTTGAATTGTGTTTTTGATGGTGGAAATGGATTCAACACCATCGAAAACCCCTAGGTCACCCAAAATCTTGAAGTTTGATAGCTAAAACCTAGATTTACAAAAATCTTTGCTGGATTTTATTAAAATATTTCTAGAATTTCCATCATTTTCACGGAAAAAAAAAAGCTGGTTAGACTACACCATAAAGTATTATAACTATGTTTATTTTAATTGACATTAACATTAAAAACAACCAATTATACCAATTAGTAAGTGAGTCGTTTTATATAAAATTAAAATTGGATTGCAACAAATTTAACTTAAAATTAATATATATATAATAAAATAAACTAGCTTGGATCCATCTTAACTCTAGATCTACCCAACATGGTGAGGGATCAAATTTTACTTTGCTCTAAAAGAGATTTGATCCCTATTTGGTAGATTTAGAGTTAAGATGGATCTAGGTTGGTTTAATTTATCTCTCTAAATATGGTATATTACTCATGAATACGATGGACCATTTTTATTTCTATTACTACTTTATTTTTATAGGAATATTTTTATTTTATTTTGACCTAGTTAAAATGTTGACGTTACATTGCAACATCTCTACCATATTGGGGTTATTTTTATTTATTTTGACGAGTTAAAATGTTTACAATATATTACATTAGGTTATGTTACAACATCTCTACTATTTATTTTGACGAGTTAAAATGTTTACAATATATTACATTACGTTATGTTACAACATCTCTACTATATTGGGCTGGAGAGCCCCTCTGGATGCAATTATTATAATTATCTTAATTAAAACTTAATTAATATTAAAAATAAATAATTATACCAATCAATAAGTGAGTTATTTTAAATATAATTAAAACTGGATTATAACATATTTAACTTCCAACATGTTGTAACTTTAACTTTGTATTTTTTATTTTTTTTCTATGTGGTTCAGAGACCCCTAAGATCGGTGATCACTATGTCCACAAAATATTTGTACCAAGCATATCCACTTGAAGGGATCACTCCATGTCGCCTTAACCATGAAACCTGCCTCCAGAATGTCAAGAAAATTGAACCTGTGACCTTTAGCAACAAAGACTTGACCAATTAAACTAACCCTCGAAACTTTAACTCTAACAAATAACAAATATCCAACCATTTATATATTCTAAACTTATCTATAATATATAAAATTAAATTTAAATTTTACTCCTTGAACACTTATAAAAACCATTACTTCAAACATAACATTATTATTATGTATGATATTATTATGTATAATTTTCACTTTGTAATGTTATGTATAATTTTCACTTTTTCACTATGTGCAAATTATCCATGTTGCTTTGTGCCATACAATTTCATTACCTCTAATTTGTTAGATATGTTTTCACTTTCCAACACATGTATTAAGCAATAGCAACTTATTGTGCAAATGATAGATGCATGTCCTGATCATCTTGTCCTGAACCACACTAGTTGGTTTGAAACGCGTCAACAAAATACTCTTAGATGTGATTATAACCAAAAGATTTTTTATACTATTTATAGATCACAGAAGTAAAATTCCTTAAAATTAAAGTGATTAAATTAGAACATTTCTTCAGAATAAAATTTAATGATATATATATATATATATATATAAAGTAATCATGATAGTCTTGTTCATAGAAAATTTATTTATGATTAAATTATTCATAATATTTTTGTTGATAAACTATTTATTTATTTATAAAATATATTAAATCTTTATTTATTATTGAGTAAATTACTTCATCATTTATAAATTTTGATTTGAATTATTTATATTTGGATTTATTTATTATTAATATTTTATTTTTTTGGAATAAAAGTATGGAAAGCTTTGGATTAATTTTCCACATTTTGTGGATGGTAAATGAGTAATTTTTCATTCTTGATTGCGAGGCCTTACCCACAGGGAATCGAAGCAAATCAAACTAGTGATTAACTCAAGTGGAAATAATGAGAGTAGGGGGGGTGAATCATTGTTTCAATTTTTCTTACAATTTAGTATCAAGAACATTAACCAATAACATCACATCAAAGAACACAAGTTCTCTCTCTCTCTCTCTATATATATATATATAACAAATTATTTTTATCTGAAGGGCTACTCTCTCTCTCTCTCTCTCTCTCTCTCTCTCTCTCTCTCTATATATATATATATATATATATATATATATATATATATATATATATATAACAAATTATTTTTATCTGAAGGGCTACATCCCCAGATTTACCAGCTCCCACTGGAAGGAGGCAACAACCTCCTAAAGGGAGCTACAACTTCCTTTCCTAGCACCAATTTTTCACCCTCAACAATAAAAGAAATGACAAAACTATTGAGCACACATTCGAGGGATAGTGACCAAAATACAACAATATACAATCATTGTTATCTCTGCCTAAACATATTCAACTTTAGATTTGCACCAAGCGTGTCATTGTAACTCTGACTTGCAATGCAACAAAATAGATTATATTTCATGCTTTCAATAAACTACTTTAGGTATGCTTTAGAACATACCTCATATTATTCTTTTAGTAGCTCAAATATCTCCCAGAAATTCTCCCTCAGATAAGACTATTGATCTACCTCAAAAGGTAACTCAGATTTTCTTCAAGAATAACTTCAAGATCTGCTCTAGACTTCTACAAGAATAACTTCAAGATCTACTCCAAACTTCTACAAGAATAACTTTAATATCTTCTCCAAACTTTTACAATATTAACTTCAAAATTTGCTCCAAAATTATACAATAACTTCAAAATTTGCTCCAAAATTATACAATAATTATGCTAAAAAGAACATCAAAAATTGTGCCAACAGTCCTTCCATAGATAGCCTCCCCAATCGAGTCTCTCCTCACTTCCAGTTCAAGAGATTTGAACTCTAGAAACACTTTTTTTCTTAGCTTGTTTCAACATATCCAAATTTTCATTTATACAATTGCTAAAATGTCTCCTTCTCACACCTATATATAGTGCATTTGGGGTCTAAACTAGGCTGACTTGTCCACTGGCTAGGTCAACTTGTCCACTAGTCGGACTGGCTTGTGCAATTAGCATAATGCATAGTGAATATTCAAAAAAAAATTATCATCAACCGTGACGAGTTAGAGGGAGTTCCATATACCATTGGAAAGGCCTCAGAATAAGCTTTCCAACCATGTATGTTATACTTCCATTTGAACTAGTTAAATGGTGTAAAAATGTATTCAGAGATAGGCTATCCAAATGGAGCATAAAAAATCCAAAAATCATTTCTCTTCAACCATGAGGAGTTAGAGGGGGTGTCATATACCATTGGAAAGGTATCGATGAGGGCTACATGATGATATAGCCCTTCCTTGAATTTTCTTTGGTGTTGAACACCTTTTCTTTGATTTTATTTTGATTATAAGTTTTGAATTTGAGGGCTTAAGCCATTTTTCTCTTTATAGCTTCTTGAACTATTATCACATACTTTGATCATCCCAAAGCTAGGGCATCATCCCTAAGATTAGGGCTTTGACATCAATGAAAACATTACTCTACAATGACCCATTCACCCTTTGACATCAATGACAAATTTCATCCAACAAGACATAGAGGATGACTTTTTAGGAGCATTATGAAAGGGAATTAGTATGTGGCAATCAAGATTGATAGATAGATAGATATAAAGAGTAATATTGTAAAAGTAGTATGAAAGAGAATTAGTATGCACAATGATATTAGATATAAAGAGTGATGGAAATAATATTTACAATGAAGTTAGATAATAATACAAGAGCATTTTAAATAATGTAAGGTAAAAAAAGTATTATATATATAATTAAAAATATACATTGTTCTTCTTTTAAATCCTATCTTTAAGATTAAAATAAAAATTTACAAATACTATCAAAAAGAAGTATAGGGATGATAAAGTGTAAGAGTATGAAAATGCTATCCATAAGAAAGTGTATAAGTGAGTTGAAAAAAACACATAGAGATAAAGATAGAGATAAGTAAATTGAAGGAATACAAAACACATTGATACAGGTCAATTTGGACATCACTCATGAAAGTCAGATAAGTACAAATATGGTCTAGCATACTCTAAATTAGTTTCTACTTGCCTTAAACAATTCATCCCATTTCTGGTTTTTATCCATGAAATTTTCACTACTTGAATTCTAGTTGAAATGCTCCATTGAGCCACCAACGCACCCATAGATTGCAGTAAGTGCTTTGCAGAGAACTTACTCCCATGCAATGCAGTGTTGCAGAGCACCTAGGCCCACTTAGCAGTGCATTGGTCGACTTTGAGCAAATTTTTCAAATGATTCTGGGAATATTCCCATTTTCTATTGGCTTCTAGAAGTGTTTCTAGCTATCATGTTATCTGATAAATTTGAATATGAACACCATGGAGCCATTAAATCACTTATCCTCTTATCCCATTGAACAAGGAAACTCCCTCATCCATTTATGGAAAATCCATTCAATGACACATTAATGCTAAATTACCCTCATTTCTTATAAATTGAGCACTGATCATAGTGCAAAAAAGGAACAAGAACTTGAATTTTGTAGGGTTATGCTAGTGATATTACAATCTCTTTGAGGTATTGTTTGCAATTAATGTTATGTTGTTGGAGTAATGTTGTTGATGTGATGAGGATGGACTGAAGCTAGAGTGAGTTGACATCGAATCGATCCAACTGGTTGTAACTTCTCCTTCTATCTTATAATAAAGAGATGTGCTCCTTTCCTAATACATGTGTTCATGCTTTTATATATGTATTTTCAAATGTAATCGATTCAGGTCGATTAAGATGAATATATCATATGCCTTTATGTCATTTTATGTCTTCTGTTAGAAATTACAGATACCAATCAAACGAGTTAAGTTCGATTGAGAGTGACGGAAGTGATAAAAGGGAGACGAAGAATAGTGAAGGATCACAAGTAGGTGTTCTTCTATTTTTTGTTTATCTTAAGGAAAAGGTTAAGTGTCTTTCATCTATTTTTCTAAGTGCATCCACCACACTTATGGAAACTTATTGATCCATAGGTTTGATTTCCATAAAACAAATTGGCGACTCCACTAGGGAACAATTGATCATCCCTGGTGGTTTTATCCTTGTTTGTCAGCCTCTAGTAGACTTTACTTGCTTCATTATAGTCATTTGAATGTGTTTTGGTGGAAGAAGTGTGTTTTCTTTCCTATTTTGATTTCTCTAGCACCAACGCACTGTTGGTCTTGACAAAGTGATCTGCAAAGCACTGTTGGCTTAGAGACAGTGCTCTGCAATGCACTGTCTCCCACTCAAGGGTGCGTTGCTCCTGTGACCAACCAAAATTCATCACATTTTTATCTTTTACCATCCAGTTCAGTGTCTTGTTTGTTGAGTTTTCAAGTGTTTGATTGCCTCTAGAGTCCAGATTGCTTCTGATATCCTTTCTCACTTTGGGTGTCTGTTTGTTCAATGTTTCTTCTTGTTCTCTTTATCATTGTTGAAGTAGCTCCAAAGTTTAAAATTTTACATTTGATCAGTTCTTTATTTTCGAAACGAGAAATTGTTGTATTAGTCTTCATTTCTCTAGAAAGTATTGATTGATTATTTGTGCATCTTAGTTTCTTTTTCGTTCATTCACACTTAAAATAAATTGTAAAATAAAAACATGCATTTGCATATAGGGTTTGTGAGTGTTGCATAGGAATATTTAGGGAATTTTCATTTAGATGTGCTTATTGTTGATTGCTTACGATCTGATTGCTCTATCCCTTGTAGCTAAGGTTTTCATTATCGAAATTGAATCAAAATGAATGCTTATCATCTTCATTTTCATTCTAGGAATTTCAAATACATCACGCGGTGAACCTAAAAGAAAATTTTTTGAGTAAGATCAACTTGAAATTTATCTCAATTAACTTGAGTGAGCATTGTCATTTAACGATAACATTTAGAGGTATATGCTAGAGACGTGTTCTGGAATCATAAAACATAACAGCTATCATTAATTACTTGTGATACATTTCGAGTGTGATACCTCATCCCACATACGTAAGTATATCGGAGCTCGTCCATGTACCTTGATTATATCGGGCGGCATTCTAGTATGAAAAGTATATGGGGATGCTCTCACTGTGTGGTTTCGCATTAGACTGCGGTAACACGGATTGGGCCTCCACGTACCATCGAGTATATTTGGGAGGAAAACAATAGGTTTCTTACCATCCATAGGTAACTGATTCAGTCGCCTTATACACTGTGATACACCAAACACAACATTCGGGGATATTACCTGGACATACATAAGTCCTGGTTTACTGGGGCAGTATATTGGAGTTCACAGTTGCTTCGTAATCATTTTTCCTGGCATTACCTTGTTTTTTTTGTAATAAAATCAATAAAAAATCATGGAATAAGATTAACCCTTTCCCCGTTGTTCGCGTAGGACAGCGAATAAACCACCTTACCGCCAAAAGCTACACCTAGTCGACGAAGGCGAGCTCATCCTACCGAGTCAGGTACCTCTGGAACCTTTGGTGCTTCATCTTCATCTAATTTACCAGAGTCATTTGATCCTTTGAGTAACAAGTCTCGAGTCGTTTCTACCGATCCTTGTTTATCTGCTACCATTGAGATGGAACCCTCATAGTTACCTGAGGACACTAAAATTGAATCCAGTGAAATGGTAAATCCAGAACCTAAAATTGTTCAACCGAAATTCGATCCAGAAAATTTCATTATTTTACCAAAACATCTTGATCCCAAAGTTGAACAATAAGAAGTTGCTCATATGCCGAAAGACGATCAACCGACTCATCCTTAGTCATCTGTAACTATTGAGTCTTCCTCTTTACTGCAGGTTCTGTCGCCTGAAATTTATCTTGGGCCTGACGGAGAAGTACTTCCACATAGTTTTATTTTAATTAAGGAAGAACCTCAGGAAGATACAACCCCTACAACTCAAACTCATTTTGGGTCTGGGCTTCATCTTTATCTGTCTTTTCCTCGTTTGACCCACACTGCTCCTGTTGATCCTTCTCAGTTTCAAGTTCCCGTAGATTATTTAGGGTATTTACTGGGTCATTTAACCATGGCTGAGATAGCATCCCCAACTGTACCATATGTTACAGCTACGACAACATCTATTGTCAATACCTCTTCGATGTTTTATACGACACCTGAGTCTCATATTTATGGTGGTCCGTCTATCACACAGGGTTCCTCTAGTCCATGGACTTCACCCATGTCGTCATCTGGAATTTTATCTGGTTCCTCTCTTACGAGTATTGAACTAAATTATCCTTTATTTACATCTTCAGCTCAATATCAGGTTGGTCCATCCGATTACCGTCCATCTTATCTAGTTTTACTGGACTCCCATCATATGAAGGTTAGTATGCTCAATATTCTTATAATCCATATGCTGGGGGGAAACCCATGTTTACCCCATATGTCAATAGTCCTTTGTTTTTAGTTCCATATTATGTTGGAATGCATGTTTGTCAATGGAAGACTACCTTGCCTGTTCCACTGCAAACGGTTGTGTACCAATATCAACCAGTTCAACCTGTTCCATCCGTACCTACTATGCTTGTTATTACTTCCTTGGTCATATCTCAACCTTCTTAGGTGGTTCCTTCAACCCTTAACCCTCAATTTTTGGTTCTACAGACTCCTTCTTCCCAAGCTGGTTTACAACAACCGTCTATATCTGGAATTTCACAACCATAGACCAATTTACCCTTGTATGGAACAACACAAGCTTCTATTGGTCCCCTCTATTCACAACCTAGTCTAACCTATCCTGGCGGGCAAAAACCTTATTATCAAATCCAATGGCAGCCACAACAACAATTCCAATAGTATCAAACCTATCCTAGACTTGATCAACAAGCCTATGCTGGGTTTTGTCAACAACAAGCTTATCTAGGTTCTGGTCAACAGGCTTATCAAGGGTTTGGTCAACAAACTTACCCCTATCAAGGTTACTAGCAGCAGATTCCTTATACTGGTGCACAACGGCCTATTTCCCAGGAAATTCCATCTTACCCTAGTTACGCTCAACCTGATCTAAACTGACAATTTCCATTTGTTGTAATACTAGAGTTACCTGATTTAAACTAGCTCACTAATGATCCCATTCATTATTTACCTTGGTGGTCGGTGATTCCTCATAAATTACCCTCTGATATTCCGAAATTCAATGGAAACTCTGGAGAAGATCCGTCTACACACATTATGACTTATCATTTATGGTGTTCCTCAAACTCCTTGAATGATGATTATGTTAGACTTCGTCTTTTCCAGCGAACACTCACTGGACCGACTGCAAAGTGGTATATTGAATTACCATTAGCTTCTTTCGATAACTTCACAGCTTTGGCCACTAGTTTTCTAACCTACTTTCAGTTACCCATCGGATATTAAACTAGAACAGAACTTTTGACCAACTTTAAACAGATGACTGCTACTCACATATCATATCACATTCATGAGTGGTGTCATCATTGTTGAATGGTTAAAACCTTTGTTCCAGATCAGATTTTAGCTGATTGGTTTATAAATTCCTTATTGCCATCTACCACTGGGGACGTGACCAAATGTAGTGTTGTCACTGAAGAGCAAGTAATTTCTCGTGCCCAATCTCTACATTTGATTTATACTCATTATGGCACGCTCTATGAAAATATTTCGAATGTACTGCGACCGAATTTTACCGTTCCTCCTCCTCCATTTGGTAAGGACTTGCATGTCGGCGACAGTGTGATTGGTTCTGTTAGCACTCAGCCAACAAGTCAACCATCTGTTTCCACACTTGATGTGTCCAATCAAGCCTATGTTGCACCTAATCCTGCGTCTTCTTCCGAAATACGTGTCATTTCATCTGGCAAGGGAAAAAGTGACAAGTAACCGAGAATTAAGAAAGAAAGGGAAATATAAGAAAAAACAAAATTCACCCCAACAGGAAAAATCATCTAATAGACCCAGTACTTCTCAAAAACCTCGTTACCCTTGTTTAATATGTAATGAAGAGAATTTTACGTGAGATTGTCCTCACCGCTCATAAGTCTTGAAACTTCTTAAGACTTATCTCGGATCTGCGGTGTTGACAAACCCTTTTATGAACCCAGAAACACATATGGTTGCTACGGATCCCGCTTCTAGTTCACAAGTGCTTATGTTATCCATCACTAAGCCCAAAATTGATGTTTTGGTGTCCACTTGAAGTAAATATTACAGTAATTCTCTTCCGTTGTCGAATAGTCAGGCTACAGATCAACCTACTACTTCGACTTCGACTTCGTCTAATTCAATTATGTCGCCTATTATTCCTGAGTTAACAGTATATCCACCAAAGGGAGTCATTCATAAATCGACTTTCAACCCTCTAGCTCAGACTACTAAAAATTATAACGTAGTCAAAGATCTGGCTCAATCACCTTCTGCTATGTCGACACTTGAGGTTCTTCAAAATTGTCCCTCCCAAAAGCATGCTTTGTTGTCGACAATTGGTGGAATTGATCCGACGGACTCTAATCTCGAAGTCTTTAACCATGCAGGATATGTGCCACAATCTCCAGCACAATTAGCATTTTTGATCCAAGTAAATGTCCCGAATCGCCTCATTTATCAGACTATTATTGATGAAGGTGCATCTACTTGTATCATGTCTATGAGTTGCTGGAAGTCACTTGGATCGCCACCTTTATCACAATCACCTAAGACGTTGAAAGCTTTTGACGTTCATACATATAAGCCTTGTGGAATTATCAGTAACCTACAATTCAAACTTGGGGGAACAAATGTTACTATTGAAGTTGAGGTTGTTGATTGATCCCTTGACTACAATATATTACTAGGAAGACCACAAGTTTACGCTATGGTTGCGATTGTCTTAACTTACTTTTGCGTGGTAGCCTTCCCCCATAAAGGCAGCATCATATTCATCGATCAACTCGCCTTCTTCGCCTTTGGTTCCCATGCAACTAGAAGCATTTAGTTTTTTAACAAACCCCCACCATCTCTTCAGAATATTGGTGTCAGACTCTTTAAGGATTCTTCCCTAATGGGCACCTTTTCGTTACCATCGCCTGCGACATCGGCGGAGATCAAAAAAATAGAAACCTGCAATATGATATCTTCCACTTCATCTAATTTATGGAAGGTTCACAATGATTCTGAAATAGATAGGTTGGGTGTAACTATGCTGCTAAGTCCAATTGATCTCTCATAAAAATCAATATTTTTGGCTTGTTCAGCCAATCGTGATGCTTTGTCACCAACTGTTTGGGTCGATCGTTCTTTGGATTATGGTACTTCTTCTGACCTTTTTTCATGTATATTCTCAGCTGATGAGAGCATTATGGAATACATGATTCCGGAAGAAGAACCATGGCTAGATTCTCATCATCGATCCCATCTTCCATATTACATCGAAGATAATCCAACTGAACTATATCACCTATAGTCATTGATTTCTTCACGAATTCCATTTCTATCCACGTCGTCGATTCTGAGAAAAACCCATAAAATATCGAAAAAATTATTTCTATCGATATTTCAACCAAACCTGGTGTAGTAGAAAACATTCATGTCGTTGTGTCTTATTCTGCATCTGAACCTGACACTTACCGCTCTCTTTTCCGTGAATTTTGTGATGTATTTTCTTAGTCGTATGAGGAAATGTCAGGCATCGATTCTAAGTATCGTTGAGCATGAGATTAAAATGTACCCTAATGTCAAACTGGTATGACAATGCTTCCATCCTATTCATCCTAAGAAGGTTGTTTCCATTAAAGGAGAGGTTGAAAAACTTTTGTGTGCTAGTTTTATTTACCCTGTTCTGCTTACTGATTGGGTTTCCAACATTGTTCCTGTCATGAAGAAATAAGGGACAATTAGAGTGTGCGTTGATTATCCGGATGTTACTCATGCTTGTCCAAAAGACAACTATCCCACTCCCTTTATCGACCAAATCATTTATGAATGTGTCGAATGTGAAATATTTTCCTTCATGGATGGTTTTTTTGGTTACAATCAGATCAATATTCGCCCAAAGGACCAATATAAAACAACTTTTATCTGGCCCTGGGGCACATTCTCTTATCGAAAACTCCATTTTGGTTTAAAGAAATTTGGTGCAACCTTTCAAAGGGAAATGAATTATGCATTCCATGACATCAAACATATTGTTCAACATTATCTGGATGACTTACCTGCCCATTCACGGAAACGGGTCGACCACCCGATACATTTGAGAGCTATATTTTTACGATTTCGTCGCTACAAAATACGCCTCAATCCACACAAATGTGTTTTTTGTCAATTCTGGTCATTTTCTTGGTTTTATCATGTCGAAAGATGGAATTCGACTTGATCCCTTGAAGGTCCAAGCCATTCTAGATTTTCCTGCGCCTTCCAACCTACTTCAGTTATAGAGACTCCAAGGGAAGGCCAACTTTATAAGGAGATTCATTCCCAACTATGCCGAAATTGCTAAAGGATTTACTCGACTCTTGAAAAATGGGACTCCCTTCCATTGGGATGAGGTTTAGCAAGCTTCTTTTGGTGTTCTTAAAGATACCCTGATCCGAGCATCATTAATGTATCCCCCAAATTATCAGAGTGATTATTTCCTGCATCTCGCTGCTACAAATACGACCATCGCCATGGTTTTAGTCCAGGAATAAAATGGGATTGAGCATCCAATATATTATTTGAATCACAATCTTAATGATACAGATGTTAAGTACACTTATGGTGAGAAGCTCACCTTGGCAGCCATTCAAGTTGTACAAATATTTCGCCACTATATCCTGCTTTGGAAGACCATTTTCATTTTTGATTTCAACCCTATGACATACATTTTTTCATGTCAATTGTTGGGGGGGGAATACTCAAAATGGATAGTCATTTTTCAAGAATTTGATTTGGAATTCATCAAATCCAAGTCAAATAAGTCTTTGGTTTTCGTTGAGCTTATCTGCGACCTTCCCTCGAGTAGCACTGAATCTACATTGGAACCATCCATTCTAGATGATTCTTTGTTTCTGATTGAGTCATCTGACCCGTGGTATGGATATTTTCTGATCTATCTCTAGACCCAAACTTTCTGACCCAATACCTCTCGCTTGCAACAACGAAATATTCGATGCCAAGCCAAAGATTATCTAATTATCATAAATACACTTTATTGTCGTGGTGTCGATATGATTTTACGTCAGTGCCTCACTAATGAGTAGGATGAGAAAGTTTTAAATGATCGCCATGTTGGTACTTGTGGTGGAAATTTGTCTAATTTTTATACTGCGCATAAGATTCTTCGCACTGGTTACTTCTGGCCTACCATATTTCGTGACTACATTCTCGCGGTTAGAAGTTGTCATGCTTGCTAAATATTTGATCGTAAAACCCGATTGCTGCTAGCACCAATGCATCTTGTCATTGTTGTGGGACCATTTTCCAAATTTGGCATTAACTTCATGACATGTAACCCTCGCTCGACCGGGGGGGGGCATGGCTATATTATTGTTGATGTTGACTATTTTACTAAGTGGGCAAATGTGATGCCTACATTTAACAACATAGATGAGACAGTTGCATTGCTTTTCTTTAACCATGTGGTTACTCGGTTTGGTATGCCGCAAGCCATAGTTACAGATCATGGAAAGCACTTTCACAATTACATGATGACTGAGTTGACTACCAAATTACGAATTTCACATGATAATTATGCCTCTTATTATTCATAAGCTAATGGACAAGTTGAAGCCATCAACAAAATTCTTAAGCGTATGCTTAAACGAATGGTTTGGATTCATAAAAGAAACTGGTATTTAATCCTGTACTTGACTTTGTGGGCTTGCCAAACCTCGGTGAGAAACGCAACCGGATTTACTCCCTTTCAGCTAGTTTACAGTCTAAAAGTTATCTTACCAATTCAATGTGAAATTCTGTCATTGAAACTTGCAATTTACCTTCTACCTGACACTATCGACTAAGAGGCACGCCTTTTAGTTCTCATCCATCTATATGAAACATGTTGTGAAGCCGCATTATCCAACGAAGCAAATAAGAGACGAATCAAGGCGCAATATGATCGCAATGTCAAGCCTCACACCTTCTCAGAAGGAGACCTAGTCTTGCTTTGTGATCGGGAAGTTGACAAGATAGGAACAAGAAAATTCAAACCATTATGGCATGGCCCCTATATTTTCAAGCGTGTTCTAGAAAATGGCACTTATGAGTTGGTAGATTATGATGGGATTCCATTATCACAGCCCCGGAATGGGTTGTATCTTAAATTTTACTACGCTTGATTCTACATAGTAAACATTGTATGATACTGTATATATTCTTTGATTGTGTGTGTGTCAGAGCGTGTCTTTCAAGTTTTTTCATGTGGTTAGTAATCCTCTTTGCATTTTGTTGCAGATGTCAGAATCTTCGAAACCATTTTTTGGTTATGTTGATGGTGCTAGTCGTAGTACGTAGAATCTTCTGCAGCATGGGCCATCTTCGCTCCAAGTGGCGAGTTAGTGAGTTTCCAAGGGATTTGTATCGGTCGATCCACCAACAATATCTCTGAGTATAGTGCATTGATCGAAATCCTCTCTGATTCCATTTCACTTGGCATTTGCCGCATTATCATCAAGATGGACTCACAACTTTCCGTACTACAACTTACTAGTGTTTATAATGTCTGAAATCCAGCTATTCATCGCATGTTCCTTAGCGTTCGTCTTTTGGAAATACATTTTGTTTACATCCAATATCAACACATTTCCAGAAACTTTAACACCTTGAATGATTCTTTAGCGAATTACATGTTAAACAGACATTTACAACATATGTAAAGACATATTTTCAATTCACATCACACAATATAATAAGATTTCACATAACCATAGGAAAACGCTGAAAGTAAAATAAATAGATAATCAAGTTTTTTTATAAAAATTTGTGTCCAAGACAAGTTGGTCACATGACCTAAAAATGTATGTAGACATATCACATCCTAAGTAGATCTAGTGATGCTCATGATAGCAGGGCACTGCTTGAGCTATCATGCACAATAGCCTCATCCATCCACTAGGCACACCAATAGTATGGAGCTGCAGCCTCATCGGTAACTCCTCGATCTAGATATCCGGTTACCCGAGAGTCAGCCCCTTTACATGTTGTTGTAACTCAGCCAAAGTCTCTGTCAAATCCAAATCCTGAAGGACTGCTCTGCCGACAGTCCTCTCTGATGGTTCATCCACCTTCTATGGAAGACCCACTGGTCGAACACTACCCACATCTGTATACATAAAACATATTTATTTTAGTCTTGGAAACATAAAAAACAAAAAAATTTGTAAAAAAAACCCAAAAAATAAAAAAACATGGTAATTTTTTTTTTTACCTATAGCACCCCATTGAGCGCCTGCTGGTAACACCAAATCTGGGTCTCCGCGAAAATCCACCCCTGCGTATGGATGCTCCTCTATGAAGATATGTTATTGCCAAAGCCAAGTAAAAAATGCAGTAGAGAATGAGATCGATAGCTGGCCAGCATGTCTAGCCATCAACTCTACCCACCGCTACATCCGCAGATCCCTAGGATCAACTACACCCAACGTTACATGATGTGGTTGCATCAATGGAATTCGCTCCAAAATGAAATTGATCAAAATCGATCCATAGCTACAATTATTCGTCCTGCCACTTTTCACTTTGGTCAGTTGTTCTTTCATCTGAGAGAGTACTGCTTCAGCCCAGTTGAACATTGTTGGCTTGAGACACTCAGTCACATATTGAATGTATGATCTATTTGCAACATGAAGTGTCACTCTTCCAGCTAATTTTGTGATGGTGAATAGGATCATTCACAAAGGCATATCATGCACATCCCTAATATTTATCTTTCCATCCTTACTAGGCTCTATACCTGGCCGAAAAAACTTTCGAATGTAATCCATTGTTGTCTAACCTCCACTTGAATTGGTTTTTTGGGGATGGCTCGAAAATCCTAATCGGCAGCACCAACATGTTGGGCATTGATAATTTTCGTGACATTGATGGAGCATTAATCCTGGCACTAAACCAAGGTGGCTTCTTTTACTTAAAACAGATTATTGCTAATTGGGACAATGGGATCCCGATTTGGAAGTCTTTCAAGGACACAGGTTTGAATCATAGATGGGAACAATCTTGGGCAAATATTTCTATTTCCCTCAGACATTTGGGATTGTGTAAAATCCCTGTGGGCGATAGGCTTATTTTGAGAGATAAAACAATTGAGAGCGGCCCGAAGGTAAAAGATATTTATCAGACCCTCATAGAATCAAAGCTTCTTTTGGGTGCAGACAGCTGGTTTAAGATCATTTGGAAGGTCAAGGTCGAAATAAAAAAGATTATTTTTCTATGGCTCGTTTGGAGGGATAAAAAAAACACTTGGAATAAATTGCAAAAAAGGGGCTGGCAGGGTCCGAGTTATTGTTTGTTATGCGGTGCAGATGGTGAAGATAACCAGCACCTTTTCTATCTGTGCCCCGTTGCAAAGAAATTCTTGGAAAAGCTGTGTTATAAATGGAATTTCCCAATCCCAGAGTACTCAAACACTGTGGATTGCATAAGGTGGTGGTTCTGTAGGGGAAAATTCTTTTAGAGCCATACCAATTCTATTCCACTGGAATATTTGGATAAATAGAAACAAAATGATTTTTGAAGGGAGACCTTGCTGGCCGGACAAAAATTTTAACCAAATCTTAATTTGCTGGGAGAGGCAAAGGACTACTGAGAAGCAGACTGTGGATTTTTCCAGGAGGAAAAAACCTCATGATTTACATTTCCCGGCAGGATACTTTGATGGGGCTGCACAAAATAATAACTGCGGTTGTGGTGTTTGGCTATTGCTTTCTCCAAATTGCCAATACAAATTCTTCTGGAATGGTGGGATAGGTACTAACACGAGAGCAGAATGCATGGCTCTTTGGGGACTTCTATGGGTGGCGTCACTTCTGTGTGTGGAAAACGTATGGATCTTTGGAGACTCTAAAATACTAATCGATCATATGAACAACAAATCTAATCTAAACCCTGGACTAATAACTCACTGGATTGAACGTATTCATATACTGAGAGAAAATTTTACTGTTATCTCCTTTTGTCATGTGTACAGGGATAAAAACAAGGAAGAAGACCGGCTTTCAAAGAAGGGACTGGAGAGTATTTTTGGATACATGAATTATGAGTTTATTAATTCACAGGGAAAAATAGTTGAAGGAGTGATCAATCTAGCATAACTACTCAACCACACGCTGAAAAAAGAGACTTAGATTTCACAGTTGGATTGTGTGGAGCTGTTTCTGTGTAATTGATTTGTAGCTGCTTCCTGTTTGTGGTAATTTCTCATTGGAAGTTTCCATGTTTTTCCAATTTTGTTTACTGAACAAGTATGAGGTTAGCCTTCACAATGTAGCCCTAAATTGATGTTTATCATCTGAAGATTGAAAACTGTTTTTCTCTGGTACATTATATAAACCAGCTGTATTTTTTCGTGCTGAAAAAAAAGAACCCGCAAGGGAAATGGGGGCATCGCGTCTCGTCAAACCTATCAAAAATTAAATATCATCAACCAATATTGGGAGCACTTTGTCCCCAATGTGAAATGCCTACTCTGTCGGACCCCATGAGCGAATCAAGAACTGCAATAGATCAAAACGTTGCATCATCCCTGATAGTTTAAAATACTTGAGTAACTCACAGTCTCTGAGGGCTCTCATAGTGCCAAGATCATATAGGGAAACCATATCCTATTCCTCATGTTCTCTTTCTCGCCATGTAATTGACATTCTCATCCAATCAAAGCCTGAAATCAAACCATAAGCTTAGTTAGGATCCATTTCATGCAAAAAACTAAAGATATTTTGGGTACAAAACACAAATAAAATTCCTCAATTGCGTCTAATGCACCCCTCTTCCCTAGACAAAGCATTGCAGAGCACTTGGGATTTAGTTCAGTTCCTCTGCAATGCACTTTTCAACATTCAATGGTGCATTGATCCTATGACGTTGTAGGTTTTCCCTAGGAGCCCAAAAACCCTAAAAAAAATCCTAAAATTGCAAAATAATGATACTAATAGAAAGAGAAAGGTCATATCTCTTACCTGGTCCTGACGGCATGAGAAATGGTCCACAGAATATGTCGCAATCAATTGCTGAAGTTTGAGGGAAAAACTAGCTCAAGAGCACTCAAAGCTGAATGGTAAATGTGAAATGGTAAATTATTATTTAATTTTTCTTTTCAATTATTTCATGCATATTTAATGAATCGACTATATTTTTTACCTATTTTTACTATTAAATAGGTACGTTTAATCCGTTTGGTGGTTCTTTGAGCAGGTTTACAACTGGTACAGTGAATTTATCATGCATGATCTTAAAATGAACTTTAACCACATAGCACACTTTATCTCTTTTTCAAGCTCTGTCAAACATCAAAAAAGGAACCCCCCTGTAGTCCTCTTTCAACTCTTTTCAGACTCCCAAAACATGAAAAAATTGTCAAGCACTTGTCCTTTCGAGTTCGTAAAAGGAACTGAAACGACATCTACTCAGTATAAGTTTAACCCTTTTTCGGACTAGGATAGATTATTTACAAAAAAGGAACACCCTAGTTGAACATGGCTAGGAGGTTCTCATAGGTATTATTTTACACTTTTTCAAACCTAAGGGACAAATTTACAAAAAAGAACTTGTGGAGTTTTATTTTTGTCCCTTTTTCAAAATATCTAAACATGAAAAAGGACCAATTTTTCACTGTCATTAAACTGGTTAAAACATCAAATAGTGATGGATTTTTCCATCATTACAAGATCAAGTTTCAGTTTTTCTAGACTCATTAAAATATCACATAGAAATGGATTCACTTGAAGGGTGGAATTATACAACAAGCATATGTTATCCTCCTCGAGCTTGTTAAAAAATAAAGAGGTATTGGTCAGCAATGACTGGGGAAAATCGAAAAGGGATAAATCATTTTATGGTAGCAAGTCGCTCTTGAACATGACACTCATTCACTTGATCTCTGTGTTTTTCAGGTTGGGTTATCTACTTGATGGTATATCATACCATCCAAAACTTTGGTTTTGGTTCAATGCTGCCAACTCATTCATTGTCGTCGATGTGTTCAAGAGAAGTGACTCAGTAATTCATCCTTTGCAATAATCATAAACTTTCATTTCATGGTCGCCATCCCTAAACATTGCTTCATCAGTCAAATTCTGTCTCTGAAATCATTAATCTCGTTGCGTGTCGTTGATGGGGGATACACCAAGGCCCTCCCGAAACGAGTTTCTTCCTGTCGACATCAGCTCATCATACAAGAAGTAGACTTAGAAACACCCTTCCAGTACCTTGGAGCTTGCATACATCAATGGCAATTTTCTCGCTTTCAACAACAGTTTGACATCACTGGCATTCGACCGAAAGACTTTATATGGTGTTCGACATCAAATCATCCATTCACACCATGCAGATTGTACTGCGGTACCTTGAGAGCCATTATCATCATCAGTGGTTTCTCTCGCGTTTTCTAACGGCTTACATCATTGGCTGGCAATTAGACGGAGTCTTCCCATGTTCGACTTCAGATCACATATTCGCATGGTTAGACTCGTACTTGAACGAACGAGTGAATGAGATAGAAGACCCTGGATCTAGTTTTATCCATCCGAGCTATGATTTCAGGAGTAATACCACATCATCCGTACGATGGCTTTACACATATGATCATCCTATCATGGGTCTATATCTGTAGACGACTTTCTGATTTATGATATTTTATGTGTTGAGTATGGGTATGCCTCCCTCAACAATTCATTTCCGAAATGTAAAATATATCATGATGTAATGTATTGTAATTTATTTAGGTCACCGTCTGCTTCAAATCCTACTCATCACATAGTAAAGCATATCACTCAACATTATCATTTTTTACTTCATGCTTTAGGGGGCAGTTGTTGAAGGTCAATTTGGGCATCACTCCTGAAACTCAGATCAGTACAAATAGGGTATATCATACTCTAAATAAATTTATACTTGCCTTAAACAAGTCATCACATTGCTGGTTTTTATCCATGAAAGTTTCACTGCTTGAAGTCTATTTGAAATGCTCCATTGAGCCACCAACACACCCCTAGACTGCAGTAAGTGCTTTGCAGAGCACTTAATCCCATGCAATGCAATGTTGTAGAGAACCTAGGCCCACTTAACATTGTGTTGGTCGACTTTGAGCAAATTTTTCAAATGATTCCGAGAATCTTCCCACTTTCTAGTGGCTTGTAGAAGTGTTTCCAGCTACCATGCTATCTGATAAATTTGAATATGAACACCATGGAGCCATTAAATCACTTATCCTCTTATCCCATTGAACAAGGAAACTCCCTCATCCATTTATGGAAAATCCATTCAATGACCAATTAATGCCAAACTAATCTCATTTCTTATAAATTGAGCACTAATCATAGTGAAAAAACGAAGCAAGAACTTGAATTTTGTAGAGTTATGATGGTGAGATTATAAGCTCTCTGAGGTATCGTTTGCAAGTAATGTTATGTTGTTGGAGTAATGTTGTTGATGTGATGAGGATGGATTGAAGCTGGAGAAAATTGACATCGAATCAATCCAACTGGTTGTAACTTCTCCTTCTATATTATAATAAAGAGATTTGTTCCTTTCCTAATACATGTGTTCATGCTTTTATATATGTATTTTCAAATGTAATCAATTTAGTTTGATTAAGATGAATAGATCATATGACTTTATGTCGTTTTATGTCTTATGTTAGCAATTGCAAGTACCAATCAAATTAGTTCAGTTCAATTGAGAGCGATGGAAGTGACAAAATTGAGACGAAGAATAACGAAGGATCACAAGTAGGTGTTCTTCTCTTATCTGTTTATCTTAAGGAAAAGGTCAAGTGTCTTTCATCTATTGTTCTAAGTGCGTCCACCACACTTAAGGAAACTTATCTATCCGTAGGTTTGATTTCCATAAAACACACATAAATATATAGATAAGTAAATTGAAGGAATGAAAGAGGTTTTGATATAGATAGACATTCAAATGAACAAATTAAGGAAGATTTGAATAATTAAAAAGAATACAAAGTGATATAAAAAAAGTTGAGTGTAAATGAAGAAAATAAATAATATGATTGATATTAGAGATTGAGTAGCTAACCTAATGAGTTCTAGCAAATAGTTCTAACTAAGTCATAAAAAATGGTAGTCATGAGATGTGAACTAGGTTAGTAAAGGTAGGGAGATGTTTTTACTTCATCAAGATTTATATCCTAGAAAAATGTGACATAGGTTTTGTGAAAATTTATAACTTGAAATTCTACTACAATAACAAATTTATTTCTCCTACTTATTTTCCACAAAAATTTATTTACAAAACCCTTGAGTAAATGGAAAAATAAATTCTACTGTAGTTATCACAATTGAATAGAGAATAGAACAGAGAAATGCAAGCACAAGAATCATTCACATCAACACAATTTTTTTGGACAATAGTCCCCGGAAAAAACAAATGCGGGAAATTCGGTGCAATAGATGAGGGTTTATTTATTATTCTTCAGTAACATTCTCTCTACAAGGAATGATTTAAAAAATCATGGAGAAATTTTTGTGAAAACACCTGAGATAGTTTTCCTCCAGTCACTGGAGAAATCATAACACCCTAGAGACCCTCCAGCCTCCACTGCATCACCTTTGCATCCTCTTTTGCGTGAGGACTGTGTCATCTGTTGCGCTATCCCTCTACGTTGTCTCTCTTCTGCTTTGTGACCCTCCTCCTCTGTCTCTGATTGCTACTGATACCCTCCTCTTCCTTCACCCTGCAATTCTCCCTCTGAAATCGAACTCTTGCCCTTGGCATATCAACTTCCATTGGGTTACTAAGTATTTTCCCGGTGTCTCTCCAACTGTCCCTCAAGTCTTCATTTATACTTTTCCAGTTGAGATATAAAGGTCATGATCAAATATCTAATCAACGGGTAAGATTAAAACAGACTTGATCCTCGTCTCTTAGAATATTCTCTCCCATATTTATATTAATTCCCTTTAATTATTTTAATTTCCTAATTTTTAACTTAGGAATCAACAAAAATAATTAATTATTTTCATATAATGCACTCCAGGTGGAATTTCTCCAAACGATTTTTGGGTCTTGGAGATCTCATGTATTCTAGCCCCTCCACAAAATTATGGAGCTAGAGCACATATGATGCTACCCAGTAATCAACACTCCCTCTTAGCAAGGAATGTGCTCTAGCAATACTTCCCACAAGAATAATCACCCTGATCCACATCATCGGTCCTCTGCGTTGTTGATGCTCGGTCTGATGCCCTTCATCTACTGCATTGTTCTTGCCACTGTACTGCTGCCCATGACACCATTTTTGTCATTGATGCATCTATACTGCAACTCCCTCTTAAGTACTACACTATCCATCTCTGCTACCGAAACATATTTTCAATCATCCCCAACTTCTCCCTAAAATAAACAAACTTTGTTCTTCTTAGAGCCTTAGTGAGGATGTTTGCCACCTGTTCTCCTGTCGGAGTATACTGTAATTGTACAACACCTCACTGGACACAATCTTTGATAAAATGACAACTGATGTCAATGTGCTTCACCCGATCATGAAAAATTGGATTCTCAGAGAGCTTGATGCAACTCTAATTATCACATAAAAAGTTGGTCGCTTCCATCCTTCTCCTGAATAGATTCACAAGAAACTTTATAAGCCATATGGCTTCACACGATGTTTTCCTAGCTTCTGTATATTTTGCTTCAACTGAGATTAGTGCTACGAACTTCTATTTTTTACTGCACCAGGAGGTCATTCTTGATCCAATGTTAAAACAATACCCAATGGTACTTTTCCGATCTACCAAATTTATAGCTCAATATGTGTTAGTGAACCCACTCAGTCTGATGTCATTGCCTCGAGTGTATTTTAATCCATGCTCGATTTTTCCTCGTATATATCTAAGAACAAGCTTGGATGTTGCCTAGTGCGCCCTCTTGGGTTCCACCATGAACTGACTGAGGTTGTTAACGATGCAACAAATGTATGGCATGGTGTTGACCAGATACATCAATGACCCTATGAGTTGTCTATACAACATGGGATCTACTTCTTTATCTTTAGACGCGTCCATCTTCTTCCAAGTGGTAATCATTGGGGTAGCCATGGGCCTACATTCCTGCATCCTAAACCTTTTCAGAATTTTTGTAGCATATCTCCCTTGTCCAAGGAATATTTCACCCTTTTTCTGCCAAAATTCCAATCCCAGAAAATAATACATCAGTCCCAAATCGTTCATTTCTAATTGTGTAGCTTGGTTTTCCTTGCAATCCTTGATAAGCCTAGATGAACCTGTTAGGAATAGGTCATATACATATAATACCAGAATTAAAGGCTCATTCTCTACTGTCAGATAGTATAGGTTAGGATATGTGTCACTCTTGATGAATCCCATTTTCTGCAGGTAACCATAAATTCGACCGTACCATGCTCTAGGTGCTTGTTTAAGCACATACAAGGCTTTCTTTAGCCTCCATACATGAGTTTTCTTCTCATGTGTCTCAAATCCCTTTGGTTTTTCAATGTATACTTCTTCTTCTATCACCCCATTCAAGAAAGCAGTCTTGACATCCATCTGGTGAATCTCCTACCCCATCTATGCTTCAAGGAATATCACGGATCTAATAGAAGCATACCTGGCTAGCGGGGCAAAGATTTCTTCATAGCCTATCCCTTCCTTTTGATCATAACCTTAGCCAAGAACCTAGATTTTTACTTTTCCACACTACCATCTACAGTATACTTGATCTTGTAGATCCATCTCGAACCTACAACTTATCCATCTTGAGGTCTAGGTACCACTTCCCCGAGATTATTGGTCATTATGGAACTATATTCCTCCACCATATCGTCTACCCACACTTGATGTTGAACTGCCTCCTCAAAACTAGAGGGTTCTCCAACCTGAGCCACCAAAGCTCGGTATCTATCTAGTTGTCTACACCGCCTTTTCTTGGTTCTAGGAGCTCCAATGAACTCCCATATGTCCCTTAGTATATGTCATATTTCCTGACTGGTTCTTCCACTGGTAGTGGGTGGATCTTCTCACTCCTCCTCTTGCGAATCTTCCTATGATACTACTTCTGGATTATTATGCCTTGGAGAAGCATTGGTTCTGGTTTCGGTTGGTTAAAGTGGCTAGACTAATGGATCATCCTTTGACTGCTTTTCGGAAGGAATTTCTCAGGATTTCCTAAAATCTCTGTCCTCCATGAACTTTACATCCCGTCATACTACGACTTCCCTACTGCCATGAATATAGATTCTATATGCCTTAGCATTATCACTATATCCCACTAGATATCCTTTTTCCATTGTTTCATCCAACTTCTTTGTCTTTTCTTCGAGTACATGGCAGTACACCAAACTCCCAAAGATCCTTAAATGACTCACTTTTTTCTTTCTGCCAGTGAAGACACTCTCTGGTGTAACCTTACCTAGTGCCCTGTGAGGAATCCTATTATGAACATACAAAGTTGTGTTGCATGCTTCTGCCCATATAAATTTGGGCATATCCAGATCATAAAACATTACCCTCGTTGCTTCAATAATAGTTCTATTTTTCCTCTCTGCAACCCCATTATGCTCTGGATTATATGGAGTCGTCCATTCTCTTTTGATGCCTTCCCTTGTGTAGAAATCAAAAAATAATTTATCAATATATTCTCCACCATTGTCTGAACGCAATACTTTTATCCTCTTCCCTATAAAATTCTCAACCAGAGCCTTAAACTCTTTGAATTGATCAAAGACCTCATCCTTGGTCCTTTCAAATTAGATCCAAGTCTTCCTGGAATGGCCATCAATGAAGGTGACGAAAATTTTAGCACCACTAAGAGCTCTTGTGGTGATCCGGGGGGATATTGGTGGCACCCATCTATTCCACTTGGGGCCCCACCATTATCTCTTTCAATTTTTCAGTTTCCTTAATTATAGCATAGTTTACTAATTTTTAGCAATTTTTCAGGTCTTGAACTTCTGGAGCCATTTTGAGGCCCTAAACAATGTTTTTTGGAAAAACAGGGAGCTACATGGGTCCATGGATCAATTTTTCTCACTCAAAATTTTTATTCCTTGGATATATATTTCTAACGAGGTATGGTGTGCATCAAACGAAGATCGTATGCCAAAGTTACGTCCCTGGGAAGTTGATGTACCAATTTATCCAAACGAACCCCATAGTTTTGGTGCTTCATCTCCTAGGGTTAGGTTTTTGGATGTTTAGGGTTTTCCATTGTTTCTCAATAATAAATAGGCTCTTGACCCTCATTGTAACACAGTTCAGAGGCATGTAGCCACCACATCTATTCTCAGAGAAAAGCTACCAACGCCCTAGCTAGTTTATTTCCATTCTGTCTGTAAGCAAATTTTAGTTCTTTGATATTAATGAAATGAAGTGTTATTTCCGCTACATCTTTGAATTTATGGTTATATGTGTATTCTGTTCCATTTCTACATAAATCCAGATTAGTGGTATCAGAGCGGTCTGCTTTTTCTCGATCCTTCTTTTCATGTCCCCAACGATGTCGAGGTATAAGGAGTTAGGGCTCGATATGGTTGAACCTTTGCAAGATCAGCCTCACAAACCTCGATGGCCGCCCATGGGGGATGAAAATAAAGATGAGGGAGTAGGATATCCTATAAAAATATTGCTCGAGGAGGCCCTCGAAAAACAAAGGAACGCGATGATGGATAAATTTTCCCAGATCCTTCAATGACTACCCATCGGCGGTGCATCTGCATCCAACAACCACTCTGGAGGCACAACTCCATTTAAGATACAAGTCAACTTTGAAATTCCCATATTTCAGGGCCAAATAGATGTAGATGTTGTAGATAGATGGTTGAATCTATTAGAAGTATATTTATCGGTTCATGAATTTTCTAACCAGGAGAATATTATTTTTTCACTCCTCAAAGCTACCCCCTATGTCAAGGACTGGTAGGAAACCTACTGTGATAAAAAGGACAAGATGGAACCCTCTCTGTTTTCGATCGTACCCACTTGGAATTCTTTCCAAGGAACCATCAAGGAACAATACTATCCCGTGGGGAGCTATGAGTACAAGTACATACAATGGACCATGCTATGGCATCAAAGGGATCAAGATGTGCATGAGCTAACGAATATGTTCCATACCCTGCGCACAAAGTTGCGTATCAAAGATTCAGAGAAACTTTTGGTGCTAAAGTATCGTAGTTGTTTGCACAGATACATTCAGGAGGAAATGGATTTCCTCAACATCTCCTCACTTGGTACGACATACCGGTATACTGCCAAGATTGAGCATAAATTCAAATAGAAGAAGTGAGACTTTGGATCTGAAAATCAAAAGCAAGGGAAAGGTTCCCCCAAAATGCATAACAAAGGATAAATCCAAGGCATGGCAGCCCAAGCCAACCTACCAAATCCGCAAGTAAAGAACAACACCGCGAAGCCAAAGAAGCACATGGGAAAGTGGTGTGAGTTCCATAAGAGCTCCACTCACAACACAAGTGAGTTTCAGGCCAAGCAGTCGCTGGTGGCCGAAATGAGGGCTTTGAATCAAATGCATGCTCCGACTCTGAATTAGAACTTGACAAGGGGAATGAAAAAAGGAAGCATATTATTGATGCAGAGCCCACTACGAAAATCCAGAAGGAGGAAACAGAAGATCCAGAGGAGGAGGAGCCTCTCTTCCACTCAAATATGTGGGTAAAGGGTTCCCCGCTACAGTTCATTGTTGACAGTGGGAGCCAAAATAACCTCATTTCAACAGAGGTCGTGAAGTGTTCGGGCTTGCTGACCATAGCACACCCACAACAATACACCATCGGGTGGCTTAACCAAGGATGAGATATTTGCGTCAATTAGTAGTTCCGCCTTCCCTACAACATCAAGCCCTTCATGGATGAGGTATTATGTGACATTTCTCCTCTTGATGTTTGTGATGTATTATTAGGCCAACCATACTTGTGGAAGCGACATGTTGTGTATGAGTCTTGGCCTCGCACTGTTATTGTTACTTTGGGCAATAAGTTGTACAAGATACCAAAGGTACCACTGCCTGCCACTATCTGTTTGGTTACTGCCAAACAATGTAGTAAGCTCATTTCCAAAACCAAGAAATTTGTTTTCCTGATGATCCGCCCCTAGGGGAAGAAGAATATTGTGGTCATGACCTCTAGACATGGCTCCTCCGCATGACAACAACAAATGGACATGGTCGTGGAGGAGTACGAGGAAATCTTCACCTCACCCACAGGGGTGCCTCTACAATGTCAGGTCAAGCACCCCATTGATCTGACGCCAAGTGCACCGCTACCCAATGGACCAATCTATCAATGCTCTGTTCTAGATAATGATGAAATCAAGAGGCAAATTCAGGAGTTGCTGCAGAAAGGTCACATCCAACCGAGTTCATCGCCTTGTGGGAGCCTGATCGTGTTGGTACAGAAAAAGGATGGGACTTGGAGACTCTATATTGACTATCAGGCACTGAACAAGATCACTATCCGAAATAGGTACCTAATCCCATGGATTTATGACCTTCTGGAGCAACTAAAAGGGGCGAAATATTTCAACAAGATCGACTTGAAGTCTGGGTATCACTAGGTACCAATCGAACCCTTTGATGTGTGGAAGACTGCCTTAAAATCCAAGGAGGGCCTTTTTGAATGGTTGGTCATGCCTTTCGGGTTGACGAATTCTCCCACAACCTTCGTGAGGCTGATGGACGACATCTTATAGCCATTCACTAACTCATTTGTAGTGGTGTACTTGGATGACATTCTAATATTCAACCAGACTTGGGAAGAGCACCTCCACCACATCCGACGAGTCCTTCAAACATTGCTGCAACAAAAGATGTGTGCCAATTGGGAGAAGTGCACTTTTGGCATAACCCAGGTTTAGTTTCTAGGGTACATTATTGATGAAATGGGGGTGCATGTGGATCCAACCAAGATCCAATTCATTCGAGATTGGCCAGCCCCAACCACTCTAACATATCTTCGCATCTTTCTGGGTCTAACTAATTTCTACCACAGTTTCGTGTTGGGATTCTCTCATATCACTTGTCCCTTGAGTCAAGTCACCAAGAGAGGAGCGAAAAATAATAATTCTTTTGGTCATAATCTCAATATAAGGCGTTCGTAGAATTGAAACATCTCCTTTGTTCTACCCCAGTGCTCACACTACCAGACTTGCAACAACTATTTGAGATCGATACATATGCCTCTGACTATGTTATTGGGGTTGTTCTTACTCAGCATGGGCATCCAATGGCATATCACAATGAGACATTGTTCGACACAGTCTGCAAGTATCCCACTTTTGACAAAAAAATGTATTCCATTGTGCAGGCTTGTCGACAATGGAAGCACTAAATTTTTGGGAAGGAAACAATCATCCACACAGAACACCGGCCCTTGCAGTTCATACAGACATAAGGGAATTTGCATAACGATTGCCATCAAAAGTGGTCAACATATCTGAAACAGTTTCATTTGAACATCAAGTACCATAAGGGCAGCACCAATAATGTTGCAGACTGCCTCAACCGATCACCGATCGTGGCGCTAACCACCGTTCACAACTCTTGTGAGCACAAGACTTCTGTTTGGCTGCTTCTCTACAAGAGTGATCCAAAATTCGACCACACATACAAGGCACTCTTGGAGGGTATGCAAGTTCCAAATTTTCACCTCCAAGATGCACTGCTATGTCACCTGGGACACCTTTTTGTTCCTTCAAGCGTGTGTGCCAAGATGATTTGCAAAGCACACTACAGTCGAGTCGCTGGGCATTTCGGGGTTGAGAAGAAAATGACAGTACTGCAGAAGTATTTCTATTGGTCAAACCTTCGACAAGATGTCGGGAAGTACATCAGATCCTGCACTACTTACGCCATTGAAAAATCGACCATCAAGAAGCAAGGCCTCTATACTCCGCTACCTATCCCAAGTTGACCTTGGGAATCCATCTCCATGGATTACATGTCGAGCCTTCCTTCTACTAAGCATGGAAATGACTTTGTTTTCATGTTCATCGACAAATTCTCAAAGATGCCCATTATGGCAGCCTGTAAGAAGAATATCATAGCAGAAGCCACTGCTAAACTCATCTTTGAACGAGTGTGTGTGCACTTTGGGATCCCATAGTTTATCATCTCAGATCGAGACAACTGGTTCCTCAAAACATTTTTGTCCAGCCTCTGGTCAATGCTGGACACCAAGCTCACCAAGTCCACAACTTTCCATCCCCAAACTGATGGCCAGACAGAGGTCGTCAACAGGATGATTGTACACATTATGCACATGTACAATTCAAATCATCCACGCACATGGGATGAGAGCCTCCCCTATGTACAACATAGTTATAACTGGGCTCTCCACATCTCAACCGACAACAACCCCTTTCAGGTGGGCTTGTGATTCCAGACACTATGTCCCATTGATGTAGCCATGCCATTTGCAGCTACTCAGGCCGATTCGGCCCATGTACAGTATGAAGCTAACAAAGTGAACAACTTCATCGAGCGCATTCAACACATCATCCAACAAGTTCATGACATATTGGATAGAGCCAATTTTAATTACAAGCAACAACATGATCAACATCAAGTGCCACACAACTTCCACGTGGGCGAAAAAGTGTGGCTACATTTGCAGAAGGAGCATCTCACTAGACCCCATCGCAAGATTTGCCTACTCCAATATGGGTAATACACCATCACCAAGGCTATAGGGATCAATTCCTTCGAGCTTAGTATTCCATCATTCCTTGGTTTTCACCCAGTATTCAATGTGGATTACCTTCGGCCCTACTTCCCATCTCTACTGGACACCCCTAACATTGCAGAACAACTCACACCAACAGAGTTAAACCCAGACTGCATGGAACAGAACACCACAGATTGTATCATGGACATGAAAATAAATAATACTCTCCAGCAGAAGATCCAACTGTATTGGGTTGTCAAAGCTGGCCAACTCTTGCACCAAGGCAAGTGGTTCACCAGGGACCAAGTTCAACAGAAGTTTCCTCATCTCATGTAGAAACTCAACGCAATGGGGACCATTGCTTCCTAAGGGGGGAGGAATGATCCAGGTGGATATTGGTGGCCACCCTCATATTCCACTTGGGGCCCCACCATTTTCTCTTTCAATTTTTCATTTTCCTTAATTATAACACAATTTACTATTTTTAGCAGTTTTTCGAGTCCTTAACTTTTGGAGCCATTTTGAGGCCCTAAACGACGTTTTTTGGAAAAATCAGGAGCGACATAAGTCCATGGACTAATATTACTTGCTCAAAATTTGTATTCCTCAGATATATATTTCTAACAAGGTATGGTGCACATCAAACGGAAATCGTATGCCAAAGTTACGTCCCCGGGAAGTTGATGTACCAATTTACCCAAACGGGGCCCATAGTTTTATCGCTTCATCTCCTAGGGTTAGGTTTTTGGATGTTTAGGGTTTTCCATTTTTTATCAGTAATAAATAGGCCCTTGAGCCTCATTGTAACACATTTCAGAGGCCTATAGCCACCACATCTCTTCTCAGAGATAAGCTACCAGCGCCCTAGCTAGTTTATTTTTATTATGTCTATAAGCAAATTTCAGTTCTTTGATATTAATGGAATGAAGTGTCATTTCCGCTGCATATTTGTATTTATGGTTATATGTGTATTTTGTTGTGTTCCTGCATAAATCCAGATCATGTGGACATTGTTCCGCCGATATCTGAGTGTATTAATCCCAAAACACTCTTTTCCCTATTGTTACTTCTGGAATAAGCCACTTTGGCATACTTTCCTAGTACGCACCCTCTGCAGACATCATCTCGTTTGGTGCTTAACTTTGGAACTCCTGTGAAGTTTTCTCTAAGAATTCTTAGATCCACATGGTATAAGTGCCCCATCCTTCTGTGCCATAATTCATTCAAATATTTTTCATCATTGTTACCTATCAATGCCATCGGATATTCTAGCTGCAACTTGTACAGTCTGTTGCTTCTGACACCAATTTGGGCCTTCTTCTTCAAACTCAGGTGTTTGACATATACTTTCTTTCCAATGAAGTATACATCATAGCCCTTATTTTGTAACTGATATATAGAGAGCAATTTCATCCCCAATCCAGGCACATGCAACACATTGGTAGCCTGAAGCCGGTCTCCTGCTTCAGTTTGAAAAACTATAGTACCTCTTCCAACAGGAGCACATTTAGCCTGATTTCCCATGGTGATTTGAAAGTTCATATTTTCTTATTGGTATCTTGAGAAACATTCTCATATTCCTGTCATGTGCATAGAAGCCCTGCTATCAATATACCAAACCTCGAAGGAAGCATAGCTTGACAAGCAAACGACTTCTTCTTCTAATCTGGAAATCAATACAGAAATGTCGTGATCCATAGTATCTTTTGTGTTTTCCTCTTTCCCGGGAGAACTGTGTGAGCCCCTTCGAGTTGTTGCTCCAACAACATCAAGACCACGACTCATTTCAGAATCTCCAACCCTGTTTCTCGATCTTTGCTCTCATACCATGTGAAAATTTCTAACTTGAAATTCTACTGCAGTAAATGGTTTATTTCTCCTACATATTTTCCACAATAATTTATTTACAAAACCCTTGAGTAAAGATTAAAATAAATTATACTGCATTTATCACATAATTAAATAGAGAAAAGAACAGTGAAATGCAAGCACAAGAATCAATCACATCAACACAGTTGTTTTTGGACAATAGTCCCCGGAAAAACCCAGTGTGGGAAAACTGGTGTGGCAGATGAGGGTTTATTTATTATTCTTCAGCAACAATCTCTTTACAAGGAATGATTTGTAGAATCATGGAGAAACTTTTGTGAAAACACCTGAGATAGTTTTTCTCTAGTCGCTAGAGAAATTCTGACACCCTAGAGACTCTCCAGCGTCCATTGCATCACCTTTGCATCCTCTTCTGCGTGAGGACAATGTCCTCTGATGCGTTTTCCCTCTGCACTGTCTCTCTGCTGCTCTCCGTCCCTCCTCCTCTATCTCTAACTGCTACTGATACCCTCCTCTTCCTTCACCCTGCAACTCTCCCTCTGAAATCGAACTCTTGCTCCTAGAGTATCGACTTCCCTTAGGCTACTAAGTATTTTCCTGATGTCTCTCCAACTGTCCATCAAGTCTTAATTTATACTTTTCCAGTTGAGATATCAACGGTCATGATCAAATCTCTAATCAACGGCTAAGATTAAAATAGTCTTGATCCTCATCTCTTAGAAGCCTCTCACCCATATTTATATTAATTCCATTTAATTATTTTAATTTTCTAATTTTTACTTAGGAATCATTAAAAATAATTAATTATTTTCATATAATGCACTCTGGGTGAAATTTCTCCAAACCATTTATGGGTCTTGGATATATCATGTATTCTAGCCCCTCCACAAAATTTCAAAGCTAGAGAACATCCAATGCTACCAAAAAATCAATAGGTTTATCATCATAGGCTAATACATCTCCACAAAAGAGTTGTAAATAAAAATAAAAAAAACTATCATGTATATTAGGTTAACACTTGTGATTAAACATTTACAGGAAAAAAGAATATTAAAATGTTCATTCTTAAAAGCTAATGAGTACTTAATATCTAATTTATAAATTATTTCAATTAATTACTATTAATATTATTGAATATTTAATTAATTTTTTGTTGATAAATATCTAAATCAAATTCCCATAAATAAAATATACATTTTTTTTGTCGTTAAAAAAAAATTCATTAGATTTTTAGGAAAGCGTTGTTTACAAAGATCGTTTTAACAATTCCATTTCTCTCATTCTCACCAAACTTGTTAATATTAGGGATTGGAGGATAACATAGAAAACACTTGACAAACATTATTCCCAGGAGGCATTGTAGCCTTAGCATACTAGGGAAAAACAAAATGAGGACCATAACTGATAACAACATATCAATGAAGGGGGTTGGGGGACATTACATGAGGAGCTACAAAATAGTCAACACGATAATGCATATGGAAATCTATGTGTTCCACTCGCGATTCCAGGCTGCGTAGGTGGTCATTTGTGCGACGGTGGCTGCAACGAAGGTTGTCCAATTGTTCAATAATTTCACTTTAACTGTATTGGATGTCATTGATATAGGCCACAATTTCGTTGCGATATTCATACCTGTGATCCCTGAGAATGTCCATGTTGATTTGAATATTACGAAGCTACTCAACGATGGACTCCATGGTAGCAGGAGCCACTATGTGACCTGGAGAGTGAGCTGGATAGATAGTTGCAGCATCCTATGTTTTTCAACTAGAAAAATTTCCCAAGGAAGATCTATGACATGATGCAGGATGCCCTGCACGAAAGTGTCCCCCCCCTAGCAAGGTCGACCCTGTTGGCGGGGCATACTGAGATTGACATGAAAGAATGGTCAATGGAAAGGGAGGGTTGAAGAAGATTCTTCACAAAACCTGCAATAACAAAACCAATAGCTGAAACCAAGAACTTAATGCCCCAAGTGGGTGCATACCAACATCTAGAAACCACAAGCGTGAACACAGGGAGAGCCAACGTTGACCCAGACGAAGGAGTTATGTGGGGCAGATGCCTTCCACCACCCAATTGACCCATTGAAACCAACAACACAACCCTAAGAGAATAATGAAATAAAAATAGTGACACCTATCCCTGATGGGCACCCAGACCACCAATAGAGCTAACTAGAGACTGGGGCATCACCCCTCCACAAACAAGAACCAAAGGTAATTCCCAATAGTGAACCAGCAACGGAGCGATCCCAAACTAACAAATACATAGCCCCCCTCCTATTATGACAAGCAAAGGAAGTTGAGACACATATACCTTGCCCCACACAACAAGAGTGAGTTACTGGAGCTTATGTTTCCTCGTTGAGGGTCTGAGGTAAGATGGCTCGAGAATGGCATGAAGACAACAAGCCAACAATCCAACCCGGACACAAACCAAACTAACACAGATATCCACTTCGCTGCTCAACCAAGGTAGTGACCCTAGTGAGTCGCCATGGAACCCGTCTCACGCGCCTTTGTTCTCCTTTCGACCAAAATTCATCGCCCAAACGTCTAGACTAGAGCGCAACACTTGCCTGCCCATGTATTTAACTGCGAAATGTGTGAGCAAGCTCAACACTCGCATGTATTAAATGCAAGGTCGACACATGATCAGGTGTTTAATGAGTGCATGGAGGTGGGTCGAGCCCCAGTGGCTGCGCATGTGACAAGTGTGTACCTCGTAGGTCAACCCCATCAGGGCATAAATAAAATATATTAATATAATGGTAAATTTATTAAAAATATAATTTATAAATGCAAAAAAAAAAACTTAAATTAAAAGAAAAATGCATTTTAATATTTCGATAAATAATTTATTTTTAAAATTTTATTAACAAAATTATTAATAAATAAATAAAACATATTAATATATAATGATAAATTTATTAGCTTTAAGTGTTAGTTTAATTGGTCGAGTTCTCGTCACTAAAACACCTTACTAGGAGGTCACAAGTCAATTCTTCTCGACACACTCGAGTTTAGGCATTGGTAATAAGCCAATGAAATGTAATCCCTTTAGGTAAATCGACTCGGATATTTCCTCAGAAAAAAATATAATGATAATTTTATTAAAATATAATGTATAAATACATATATATTTTTTAAATTAAAAGAAAATTGTATTTTAATATTTCAATAAATAAATTGTTTTAAAAACCCTATTATCAAATTTATTAATAAATTAACAAAAAAAAACCTATTATCAAGATTATTAATAAAATAACAAAATGTTAGGTGAAATTCAGAAAAAAATTAAAAAAAAAAAAAAAAAAATACATATTCTAATTTAAATATCAATACTTAATAAATAATTACGAACGTGTTATGATTCTATAATAATTTATAATCTATAAAATCTAAACACTAATAATTGAATATATAATCACCCACATCATTGTGTTATAATTTTATAATACTTTTAAATAATATATGTTTTAATTTGTTAATATTTAATCTATAAGATCTAAACACTAATAATTGAATATATAATTACCCACATCATTGTGTTATAATTTTATAATACTTTTAAATAATATATTTTTTAATTTGTCAATGTATATAAAGATAGGAAGAATCTAAATCTCTAATTATGCGAGAGGCACTTTCTAGTTTAGTAGGGTAGAGATGTTGTAATGTAATGTTTAACATTGACTAAGTCAAAGTACATAAAAATAAAAATTAAATAAATTTTGAAAAATTAAATTAAATCAAAAGATTAATGTATGATATAGATGTCTTTTAGATTAATTACATTATTATGATTTGGTCAACCTTTCGAATCAACTAATTTGGTTCACCTTGTCCTGAGGATGAACCACATTAGCTAGTTGTAACATCGATTAGATCATAATAATGTGATTAATCCGAAAGACATCTATCTACTTTATGAATCACACAAGTCTTAGATTTAAGATTAATGTATTGTAATATAAATATTTTAACAAGTCAAATCAAAATAAAAATAACTAAATAAAAATATTCTAATAAAAAATAAAATAAAATGACCCATGGTATTCATGTAGAATGTAACCTAGTTAAAGGAGAAAATTAAAGCAGTCTAGATTCATCTTAACTCGTAATCTACCAAGCTTTGAGAGGGATCAAATCTCTTGATATGCAAACTTCTTTTAAAGTAAAAAGAAATTTGATCTCTTTAATCCCTCTCAACACTTAATAAGGTTTGAATTAAGATAAATCTAAACTAATTGAATCATATTACATCTCACATCATATAAAACCTACATCACAAACTAAATAACCCATGAAATCTAAAATCTAAAATATTATTTTAGTATATACACTAAATCTACCACATGACATAAAAACCCATTAAGGATGGGACTTATAGAAAAACACCTTTCAAGGTTATATATTTTATGACATAAAAACCCATTAAGGATAGGACTTATAGAACAAACCTTTCAAGATGATATATTCCAACGCAATAAACTATACTACTGCTTGACATAAAAAAACCACTAGGCCGTGACAAGGCCTAATGGGAAGTCCTTTCAAGGTGATATATTCCAACGCTATGAAGAGACATGGACACAATTATGTAACTTTACAATGTTACCAAAGACATGGACACAACTATGTAACTTTACAATGTTAGCAAAGACATGGACACAACTATGTAACTTTACAATGTTAGCAAAGACATGGACACAACTATGTAACTTTATTGTTATGTGACTTTATTATTACGTGGGAAAAAAGCCCTATCATTTTGTTTTTAATTAAAAAAAAATCAGGGCTTCAAAGGGTTTAGTTTTCAATGTATATATTTTGTAGGTAAGAAAATACCATGTAAGTGGAAGAATACACATATAGTATGAATAGTATTCACATATTATAAAATTATAATATAATTTTTTATTAAAATTATGTAATTATGATTTTGATGGGGTGTTGGAAAATGTGTTAAAAAGAAAGGGAAGAAATTTAGTCACCCTGTTGTCATTCTAGACATTAAAGATGAGATGTTATGGTCAATTAATTCCATGTACTCACACATATTCACGAGTTATGATGGTGTAGAGCATTAAACTAAAAACATATGTGACCACCTTATCTTTCTCGTGTTGTTGGAGGCACTTTATATTTATCTCGAGCTTTTACTGTATAATTAGGTTGCTTGTGGGAATTTTCCTCCTTTGCATTTGCACTTGTGGTATGTCAGTTGAGGAAGGCCCAAGTCCTCCTAGTCTGGCCTTCCATTACTCATTATATACAGTTGGTAGGACAATATGCAAACCTTAACTGTCCATGGGGGTGAATGCAATTGGTTTGTGTGCTTAGTGGCAGGATGGATGGAACCAATATTCTTCTGGAGTCCTCTGGAACTCGTCTCCTGCAAGCTTGTTGGTAATATTTTTGACTTACCCTTCCAAATAGTATTGTTGCTATAATGTTGTGGTTCTGGTTTTCTGGTTCAAGAAATAGTTTTCAACCCTCTGGTAAGTGAAGATGATTTGTTGTATCTTGTGGGGAGGATACCTAACATTTCTCCATATCAAGGAGGAGTTTTTGTTGCAGAGTTCTACCCCCAACATTTCCTTGTGGTTCACTTGGCTCTTTTTACACTTGGTATCCCCACCCCTTAAGATATTCACCCTGTATGCTTCATGTTGGCCCCCCTTGGCCTTCAATCCTCCACCCTTCTCTTGTCTCCTAGATCTCCTCTAGTTGGGAACTTACCTCTTCCTGTTACCTTGCCACAACAACAGATGCACCCAAGGCGTGGCTCCAACGGCCATGGCCCCACTGGCAAGCCTTGTGCCCAGTCTCAGGCTTAGTTTGAAACATATCTTTGCCATGCATCCACCCCCATAAATTAAGGATGGAATCCGATTACTCGAAGCTCGAGCAGTTGGCAACAATGATGCCCACTTCGAATCATAGATTCAGACTAATATTTTTTATTGGGTTCCAAACCCTAGACACACCAGGGGTCGCATGAATCAATAATTATACTCTAGAACTTTGTAATAACATATGAAAATAATGTTAGCTCGTGACATCTAGGAGAAGCAGGAAAATCATAATGAAATCATTTTTCACCTCAATAATATCCAAAGGGTCCAAAAGCATCTGCACTCTTTTTTAGTTAGCCCAGATGCCTAGTTGGCACATGTAGAGACACATCTTCGATGTGGGAGATAGATGTCACCAGGCATGAGCACACAAGATCCTACCCCTACAACTTCTTCAGAGGAAGGATGAAAACCTAGGTTCACTATAAATTTATTCTTATGTTTTCTTAATTTCATTCTACAGTTTCCTATGTTTTACAACTATGGTTTGTTTGTTATACCCACTTGTTATTTTGTAATCTCCATGATGAATTTTCTAGGCATATATCATGGCCTAGAGATAGTTACGTAATAGTTCTAATATGGTTAATTTTGATAAACAAAATAACTTTATAATATCTTTACTATCATTGGTCTGGTTTCCCTTGTGGTAGGCCAAGACAATAAGATTGCTATTTTTGTATGACTGGATTATAAATCAATGAAAGCCAACAAATTACCATAATTTTTTTTAATGTAATCATGAATCAAATATCATATTATCACAAATTTACTTTAATATAATAAATGATCAACTATGAGAACTACATACACTTTTAAATGTTTTATGAAATTACTATTATGTTTAGTGGTTTCTTTTTGTTTGCATTTGCTATGTGTGTAATGTATTCCATGCTATAATTAGAATAGTTATGGTGATAATATCACTTTCTATATTTGATAGTGGACTTATGCAAAATGTTATGGATTTTTTGTTGTGTTTGTTAAATCCACTACCTAAGCTTTCTTTCTTTCTTTCTTCTTTTTGAGCATGGAAATATTTATACACTAATTGAATGGGAAAAGCGATATCAATTATGGTCAATGGCTAGAACCCCAAACGTGTCCTATGAAGAGTCATGTTATAACTATGTTGCACATAGGGAATAAACTTATCTCATGTGTGCAAATGATTTGAATTGTACATCTTGATATGGATTATCTGATGGCATTATTGTCATGGATGGCAAAGGAGCAACACAAAACCAACAAAGTACCAACATGGTAAGGAGAAGCACAACAAGGCAAGGAGAAAAACAAGAGATGCAGTAGCGGCAAAGGTAAAGGAGCAACAAAAGTGCAACAAATGTAAAGGAGAAGCAAAAGTGCAACAAAGGAAAAGGAGCAACAAAAGTACAGAAAAGTAAAGGAGCGACAAAAGTGCAGCAAAGGCAAAGGAGAAATGAAGGTAAACGAGTAGAAAGCAGTGTGGTCACCATATGTGTGTAAGAAGGTGATATTGATAGATATATGTTTCTTATTGACAGTTGAACAAAGGATCATATATTGGGCATTGTTGTGATGCAAGGTTGTAGTAAAGGAAATATGTGTAGGAAAGAATGTTGCAAAGATTGGTATGTTGAAGAATTTGTTGTGATGCAAGGAAAAGGAAAGAATCCATGACAACAAAGGAAAGTCAAAGACATGATGCAAGGCAATGAGCGATGCAAGGCAAAGGCAGAGACATGGAGAATTTTGTGATGCATGGCTATTTGAATATGAATGCAAGATTGTATTATTGCATGCTATTTATTTATTTTATTGAAATAAAGAATATGAATGCATGACATTTGGATATGATGAAATTCATTTTATGTATTTTAATCTTCAAGAGTTTAAGCAGTTTGGAATTGAAGGTGTTATCCATAGAAATAGTTTTTGAGTCAATTGGTCAAATTAATTAGGGTTTTAAACTTTCTCAAACAAAAGTTCGTGTACAAAGGGTCATTTGGTCATATTGTCATTATGTAGGGTCAATTTGAGTTTAAATGAGATCAAACATAAAGGTTAAAATCCAAACATCCATGTGTGTCGGGCTTATTTGGTCATGATTAACATTTAAACAATTTTGCATATTTTTGTAGCAATTCCAATTATGAAAACATAGTATTTGCTACAAAAGTTCCTGAAACTTCCGCAACAAATTTGTCACTTCTGCCACCTGTTTCACTATGAAACCCTGCCGATTAATAACGGTTCATTTTTTTTAAAATCACGGGTTAGAGTTTAGATGGATTGTGATTATCTGTCAGAGTTCACCTTTTTTATCCGTTACCCCCAAATGTCACATTGCAAAGCACACGGTCCATCGTTCTCTTTTTCATTTTGAGTTGGTTTTTTTGTCTTGTGAGTTGGTCTTGTTGTATTTAGGGAAGGTATGTTGCTGTCAATAACAGGTCTAGCTGTCTTTAAGATAATTTGCAGGTGGCAAGAAGCATCTCCCAACGTGTTGCAACCATGGCACAAAAGAAACAGTACAAAAGGAACAACTGGCGACAAGCAGAGAGAAGTGGCTGAGCGGGCTTTATTCTTTGGAATAATGATCATATAATAAGCTTGATTTCTCAAAATTGCCATGTCATTTTGCCGATCATTTTCCCTGCTTTGGAGAGAAATACAAAGAATCACTAGAATTAGTCTGTTCATAGTTTGACTTCAAATGTAAGAAAGATTTTTCTAGAGATGGATAAGTCATTACTTTGACCAGTTTTTATTTTATTTCAACACTACCTTATCTGTTGGGATCAAGATAGTTGGTGTTGTCGCTCCTAGAGACAGCCTAGAGTTGTGATAGACCAATTCCTAGGACATCTTAGCATAGCAAGGAGCGTATAATATAATGTATGAAGTTGTCAACTTCAGCTCACATGCTATCTCCTGTAAACAGGGAAATAAAATAGAATGGGACCAAATTCTCAGAAACTGATACAAGAAAAGAAATACTGCAGAGACAAGATGTAGAACTCTAATACGAAGCATCAGACAATTCAGAGACAGTTTACTGCAAAGAGGGCCGATTCAAGTAATATGTCACAGAAATCAATTATTAGAACGTGTATGTAATGAAAGAAATGTTGAGAAGATATTAGTCAACATTGAGCTGATACCCAGATATACAATACCACCATGCATGGGCTTACCAATCTAAGAATCCATACATGACAATAGCATTTTAAAAGCACCCTCCCAAAGCAACTAATATAGCAGAAATACGGTTTAGATGAATACTGGAACAGAATATCATGCATGAGCCATATTTAAAGCGCTTGACTGATCCGAGCATGGGCAACAACTAGGATGAATCCATACCAAAAATCAGTGAGCCACTCGCATTCCAAAACATGATACAGGAAGCATGGATGAAATGAAATGATATATTAAAATAACACATAAGAGAAAGTTACAGACTGTGAAATAACAAAGACCAGAATCCTCTTCAACAGATAGAACTCCTCCTCACTGAGACCCTATGGGCTCTGAGCCTTCATACAAGAATTTTACAAAATGTATGCAAAAATCCTTTCACTACACAATTTTCTGATAAAATCTGGAACCCTTAATCAATCGTTCTCCTAGAATTTTATAGGAGAAACCAAAACCTAGTAAAAGAGGTAGGTGATGAACATTTAATTTGCATAATTAAGGCAAAATGGCGGAAACATTCACGCCCATACTGCTGAATGACTATGCTGTGCTGTTTGTACTCTATGGCCTGCTTTCTGAAATGAATGCACTGGGTGAAAGCCTCTTCAGGAACACGGCATTGAGTAGAATCCCATAAACATTCTTGTCCTATCCTGAAAGAAGATTCTGCTAAAATAAAACCTGGAGGGTATTGTTTTTTGTGCATTGTACCCTCTGCCTTCCAAACCCTGAATTATGATTTAAAATCTTCAATGCTGAACACTAAATTCCTTGACCTTCCACTGATACTCTTTGCCGCAACCTTTATGTCTCCATCTATGATATCTGCCTCTTGAATGACACTGGGAAGCTTGCCAAAGTATAACCCTGTTTCTTTAATGGATGTCATGTCACAGCAGCTACCCAGGACTTTCTTCATCAATTTCGACTCTGAAAAACTGGTCCTTTGACGCGTTCTCAGCTTTTGTAATGGATGCTGCAAATTATGATAATTCTTTGTCGCTGTAAACCTGCAAAACACACAAAGTTGTGAAGAAAACAAATGCATGGGGGACGGAAATGCAATGGAGGCGAATGTGTAGTTAAGCAACATGATGAAATGGCGGAAGTATGCAGGGTGGTGACGAAGAAAGTGCAGTGGAAATAATGGTAGGTGAATTAATGAAAGTTTTAAACGAAAAACAATGAAATTTGACTTATGACTGACATATGTAATGGGCGGAGGAGAAATGTGACGCACACGTGGGATAATGACGTGGTGGGAGACTTGGTCCAAGGTGTGAATGTGACTAAATGTGGACCGTCCGATCTCAGGGGGAGATCGACGGTTGAAAGAGCATCGGAGGTGATGGAAAGTGGGCCAGGGGCGTGATTTTCCTGTAGATAAAACTTATGCAACTTCGGAGCATGACGATTGTCGGATGAAGACCCCCAGATCGAACGGCTGACAGTGATATCGCTGCGTGAATTTTACCGATCAATAACATGCGATGAACGGTGGTTTTGGAGCCGTACGCGAGGACATGCGGCAAACTGTGTATGGAATCGCTCCGTTTTGAGAAATACCGCCCGCCTGCGAAAGGCGGTGCGATGAATACCGGGTAGTTTTGAACAATGTTTTTGGGCGCGGGGACCACCACGGCGAGAGAACTACGGTACGTTGTTCTATGGTTCGATCAGACGGCTCAGAATGCGCCCGATATACTTTGATAAGTGCCTAGTGCTTTTGCCCTCGGTTCCAACACTGAATTACGTGGAGGAAAAGGGTGCGGGGGTCTGGCCGAAAAGTGATAGGCTTTACAGATTTTCAAATATGGGTTTTGCGGCCTTTTTAAATGTAATCTGGGGGCGGGAAAGGTAACGGTAGGCCGAAAACGGATTCCTTAGGCCACGAGAGGGGATTTGCAAGATTTAAACGGGGTTGCTTGCTAAAATTTAATAGGGAGCTGATTATGATCAACATTGGCTCCACCTGGGGATGGCACGTTCATCCCTCAACGTGTCGAGAACTTCGCAGACCTTCCTGATCATCATGTATGCAGACTTTTCTCTCCAGCACCTCCATTTCTCACTTTATAATTCATCAGAACACCCACATTATTCGAACAAAGATAAAACAAAAACTAAAATACAGTATAGTACATCAAGTTGTCCCTGCCTGGATTAGAACTGGAAATAGGGTTTAAGAAATTGACCATTTATAGGGGCGTCGAACAAGTCTCCCTGTAAATTTTCTAACCTGAAAGTATTGTTGTCTCCCTTATCCAAAATTTTGAAAGGACCGAACCATAGGGGGTCGAATTTACCATGTTTTCCTTTTTCGGCTCTTCGTACATCCCATCTTAGCACTAGATCGTCAATCTGCAATTTCCTGTCTTTTGCATGCTGATCAAAAATGTGTTTCATTTTCTCTTGATATTCTATTAACCTCTGATTCACCTGGCCCCATGTTTCTTCTAATTCCACCAATTGATTGATTCTCCTGATCATATCATCAGGTTCCTGCTGGCTTTCTTGCATGAAGCGGGCCACTGGTAAAGCGAGCTGTACAGGAAAAACTGCTGCTCGTCCATATACCAATTCATATGGAGATTTCCCAGTTTCTCTCTTGCTGGTGATTCTATTAGCCCATAGGGAAAATTTCAATTGGGAATCCCAATTCTTCTGATTTTCATTGATAGTCTTCTTCAAGGCCCTCACCAAAGTTTTATTTGAAGACTCTGCCAAGTCGTTTCCTTGTGGATAGTAAGTTGTAGAGTGACTCAGTACGATATTGTATTGCTGGCAGAAATTCATAAATTTTGTAGACTTGAAGGCCTGTGCATTATCAGTCACTATTCTGGCAAGACAGCCAAACCTGGATATGATGTTCTCTTCCATGAATTTTATTATCACAGTATCTGTAGCATTCCTTGCATGTATGGCTTCCACCCATTTAGTGAAATAATCTGTGGATGTTAATATCCATTTATGTTGTCCACTCGATGGAGGATGTATTTCACCTATAAAATATATTCCCCACTGCTGAAATGGTTCATTCACATGAACAGGAACCAAGGGAAGCGCTGCTAGCTTTTGTCTTTCAGCAAATTTTTGGCACTTCTCACAAGCTCTGACCCAGGTAAAAACATCTCCAAATAGTTTAGGCCAGTAAAATCCCGCCTTCAAGATTTTATGGGCTGTGGCCCTCCAGCTGTAATGTCCCCCACAAATTCCTTCATGAAATTATGCCATTATATTCTCCACCTCATCTTCTGTGAGACACAAGAGTAGGATGCCTGAAGGATCTCGCCAATATAGCTGCCCATTAGCAACCATGTATTTCATTGATTTTAACCTCAGTGATCTGTACTTAGCTTTATCACAGCTAGGAGGGAAACTAAGTGTCAGAAGATACTCTACTATTTCTTTATACCATGGACTGGTGAGATATTTTATATGTGCTTTCTGAGAAGCTATCTCCAGTCCTTGCTGCTCTTTTTTCTTCTCGGACTCTTCACTTTCTATCATAGATAGGTTTATCCCCAGAGCCTGATAGTTTGATTCTGATAAGATTTTGGCTAGACCCTGTCCCTTGATCAGCTTTGTAGGACGGATGTCTAGATCATAATCCTGTATTTTCACAATCCATCTCCCCCTTTTTCCTTCACTGTCTCCTTGGATGAGAATATCCTTAACCACTGTTGTAGGCACAAATGCAGTAATGTGGGACTGCAAAATATACATGCGGAATGCTTTAAGGGATTTCACCAGGGCGTATGCTTGTTTTTCTAGTATGTTATATTTCAGTTCTGCATCACGGAGCACCTGACTGAAAAAGGCAATAGGTTGTTCATATCCTTCTTCTTTTTTCTACAACATAACTCCAGCTACTGTATGAGGTGATGCAAAAGAAAAGATTATAAATGTTTTGGTATAATCTGGCCCAGCCAACACAGGAGCTTCAACAAATGTAGTTTTAATTCTGGCAAAGGCCTCCCGTGATTCTTGTGACCATTTCACCTCATTATTCTTCTTTAGCATGTCTATTATATGCCTAACTATCTCAACATAGTTAGGAATAAATCTTCTCAGAAAATTTATGCGTCCTAAAAACACCTGCACTTCCTTCTTATTTCTGGGGAGAGAAATGCCATTTATACTCTCTACCCTTTTAGGGTCTATTTTCACCCCATCTTTAGTCACAATGTGACCCAAAAGCTTTCCCTCTTCTAATGCAAATAAAGACTTTTGAGGATTCAGAGAGAGACCATACCTTCTGCATTTCTCAAAAGTTCTACGCAGATGCTCAATGTGTTCAGTGTCATTCTTGGAAAATACAGTGATATCAACGAGGTAGACCACCAGGAATTTATCTTTCTCCCCGACAAAAGAAATGTCCATCGCCCTCTGAAAAGTGGCCCCTGCATTAATCAATCCAAAAGGCATTCTGGCATACATAAATGTACCCCATGGTGTGGTGAAAGCAATCTTCTTTTGATCCTCTGGAAGTATAGCCACCTGGTTATAACCAGAGAATCCATCCATCATTGACATCCTAGAGGCTCCAACCACTTTCTGCAGGATTTGATCCATCCTGGGCAGTGGATAATTATCCTTTAAGGATGCTCTGTTTAAATTTATAAAATCCACACACAGCCTTATTTCTCCATTCTTCTTTCGTACAGGGACAAGGTTTGCCACCCATTCAGAGTACCTCAATGGTACAATTATTTTGGCCTTTAACAGCTTCTTAATTTCTTTCTCGATGGAAGGGAGCAGCAGGGGATTTATTTGTCTGAGCTTCTGCTTGTGAGGCTTTGCATCTGCCTTCAGTGGAATTTTGTGCTGCATAATAATGATATCAAAAGTTTTCAAGTCCTGATAGGACCATGCAAACACATCTTTGCAAGACTGAAACAATTTCTGATATAGCTTTTTATATTCTTCTGGGATCTTTTTGGACAACTTTACAATTTTGGGGTCAGCCTCAGTACCAAGATTCAGGTCTTCTACCTGATTTTCTTCTACCACTTTGCTTGGCTGCAGTGGGACATCATTCTTGTTAAATAATCTCTCTAGAGGCACCAGCCCTCTTGGTATAATGTTTCCCTTTAACTGCAACACCTTGTTACCTGCCACTTTCTCCTCCCAATTTCTTTCTGAAGTATCTTCAGACTCAACTGCTTCTTCATCAGCATCAATCTCCATATTGGATAATTCCCCTACCATTTCTAGGAATCTCTTCATCTGTTCTTCGTCCTCAAATACCTACCAGTGCTTGATGTTGTCTGGAATAGATGGTCAATAACGTACCTCAATTTCATACCTCAAGAGAGGGTTCCGAGGAGGACGGAATGTACTAGTAGCCACAGCAAGGGAATCAACCATCCTATTCTGTTCTCGGGGCATGAACTGGATATTAAATGCCAAGAAGAAATTTTCTACCATGTCCCAAACGTAATTCCTATAAGCCCTTAGCCTAGGATGTTTGGTCTGACACTGATTCCTGACTTGTCTAACCACCAGTTCTGAATCTCCCAGAACTTTTAAACTTTGTATATTCATGTTCCTGGCTGTCTGCAATCCTAACAGAAGTGCTTCATATTCAGCCACATTGTTGGTGGCTTCATACTCTAGTTTGAAAGATAGAGGGACCCATCTTCCTGTAGGAGAAATCAATAATATTCCAGCTCCATTACCTTCTCTTGAATTTGCTCCATCAAAATGAAGCGTCTAGATTCCTGCTTCATGGCTCTCTGAGGGCTGCTCAGTCTTGATCTGACAGAAGGATGGTTCATGAGCATAATCTTGATCTTCTTCCAGCGTCAAGCATGAGAAATCTCCTTCTTTACTATAGAATGGTGAATTTACTGAGTTGTCATCCTTAGTCACCATCTTGACAAATCTAGTCTCCCTGTACAACCTCCTCTCTTGGCCACCAAAAACTAGGATAGTGGCATATGTTAAATCCAACTTGATTGATCTGCCATTTTTTGTTCCCCAGCACCTTGACAGCAACATACCAAAGCGAGCTGGGATGTCAGCCACCACTATGTCCATTACCACACTTTTTGCTGGGATTTGGGCCAAATTGACCACCAAATCCTTGATCGTCCGCAAGCATTTAACTCTTTTGGAATCAAATGAGTAGATTTCTTTGTATGGACGTGTGATTTGTAAACCTAGTTGTTCTATGACTGACATAGGCATAAGATTATGGGAAGCTCCAGAATCTAGTATACAGTTATGTAGTAGCAGGTCATGAATCACTAGAGACACATAGAAGGGAGGAGTAGAGGGATCTAACTCCTCAACATGTGGGCCAAAAACTACCATGGGTATTTCTTCTTGAAGGCTGAGACTATCTGGGATGATTGGTGTTTCTGGAGGGAGCATGAAAGAGGTGACTTGAGATTGATATGCTAGTTGTTTCAACAGTTCAATCAAGGGGACTGGGATTTTGACCTTTTCAAGTTCCTTTTGCAGATTGAAAGCAGGAGGAGACTTTTCTATCACAACCTCTTTTGACTCTTTATTTTCAGCTGGGGGCTTGACTTCTTTAGACACAAACTTGACATTAGGGGGAACGACTACTTTTGAAGAGGAAGGAATTTGATCGCTAGACTGCAAAGGTTTGTTTAGAGGTCCCTTACCTTTTTCTGTGGCTTTCTGCATTGTTGACTCCTCCTGAGCAGGTGATTCCTTCTGGGGTAGCTCTTCTTCTTGCTCTTGAGTACGAGTCCTCTTCCTAGAAGATCTGAGATCATATCTTCTATTTAAATGTGCTTGCATGAAATCAGTAAATTGTTTACAATAATGATCAATTTCTGCTTCTTCTATGTCTTTGGTCTTTTCTTCTCCCCCCATTTCCTGAGAAAAGTATCTTCCATATTATCCCAAGTATTAATAGAACGACCTGCCAAAGTCTTAAACCATTTTCAAGCTTCACCATCAAGAGATTGCATAAACAGTCTTAAGACCACATCTAAATGTTCAACATTAAAGTTCTCTGCAAAAGAGAAGAAAGTCTCAAGATGTTTTTGGGCATCAAGATTTTCCCCATTGAATCTAGGCAAGATCTTCAGATAATCTTGGGGCATATCATTCAACACCTGGGGTAATGCCAGAGGAGCATATTTATTTAGCAGGAAGCCCGAAACATTGGCCATTAGAGGGGGTGGATGTAGTGCAATAGTTTGATGTGTAGAAGGAGGAGGAGGAAGTGGAGTATGAATAATAATAGGAATGTACTCGACAGCAGCCTGAGGTGTTGAGGGGAATAATGGTCTATTAACAGCAGATATTTCGGTGACTTCCTTGACCTCTTCAACCTCAGGGGTAGGATGAAGACTGTCTTTATTTCTGATACCCTCTCGGGGTGGACTATCTGAATAATAATAATATGTATCTCCCAAAGTGGAGTCGGGATCTGGCACTTGAGCTTCTTGAGAAGAAGAGGATGGAAAGTCTTCTATAGACAATTCAGGGACTTCAGAACGGGTTGATTTCCTTTCCCTCCAATTTCTTCTATGTATAATCTGGTCAGGGTCAGACACTGAAGGTGTCTTTGGCTTAGACGTATCTGACCTCAGGTGTGGCTTACGAGGAGCCAGGACTGCAAATAGATTTATCAAATAACAAATGTGGAGTCGCCAAGGTGAGGAATCTACAACTCTCAACTCTCCATACTCACCTACTTGAAGAGTGAATTAGATTTTTTCGAGGCCCAGGGATTTTAATTTTCTCAACTTCGATCCCCGGTAACGGCGCCAGAAAGATGTTGTTGCTCCTAGAGACAACCTAGAGTTGTGATAGACCAGTGCCTAGGACATCTTAGCATAGCAAGGAGTGTATAATATAACGTATGAAGTTGTCAACTTCAGCTCACATGCTATCTCCTGTAAATAGGGAAATAAAATAGAATGGGACCAAATTCTCAGAAACTGATACATGAAAAGAAATACTGCAGAGACAAGATGTAGAACTCTAATATGAAGCATCAGACAATTCAGAGACAGTTTACTGCAAAGCGGTCCGATTCAAGTAATATGTCACATAAATCAATTATCAGAAGGTGTATGTAATGAAATAAATGTTGAGAAGATATTAGTCAACATTGAGCTGATACCTAGATATACAATACCACCATGCATGGGCTTACCAATCTAAGAATCCATACATGACAATAGCATTTTAAAAGCACCCTCCCAAAGCAACTAATATAGCAGAAATACGGTTTAGATGAATAGTGGAATAGAATATCATGCATGAGCCATATTTAAAGCGCTTGACTGATCCGAGCATGGGAAACAACTAGGATGAATCCATACCAAAAATCAGTGAGCCACTCGCATTCCAAAACATGATACAGGAAGCATGGATGAAATGAAATGATATATTAAAATAACACATAAGAGAAAGTTACAGACTGTGAAATACCAAAGACCAGAATCCTCTTTAACAGATAGAACTCCTCCTCACTGAGACCCTATGGGCTCTGAGCCTTCATACAAGAATTTTACAAAATGTATGCAAAAAGCCTTTCACTGCACAATTTTTTGATAAAATCTGGAACACTAAATCATTCGTTCTCCTAGAATTTTATAGGAGAAACCAAAACCTAGTAAAAGAGGTAGGTGATGAACATTTAATTTTCATATTTAAGGCAAAATGGCGAAAAAATTCGCACCCATACTGCTGAATGACTATGCTGTGTTGTTTGTACTCTATGGCATGCTTTCTGAAATGAATGCACTGGGTGAAAGCCTCTTCAGGAACACGACATAGAGTAGAATCCCATAAACATTCTTGTCCTTTCCTGAAAGAAGATTCTGCTAAAATAAAACCTGGAGGGTATTGTTTTTTTTGCATTGTACCCTCTGCCTTCCAAACCCTGAATTATGATTTAAAATCTTCAATGCCAAACACTGAATTCCTTGACCTTCCACTGATACTCTTTGCCGCAACCTTTATGTCTCCATCTATGATATCTGCCTCTTGAATGACACTGGGAAGCTTTCCAAAGTATAACCCTGTTTCTTTAATGGATGTCATGTCACAGCAGCTACCCAGGAATTTCTTCATAAATTTCGCCTCTGAAAAACTGGTCCTTTGACGCGTTCTCGACTTTTGTAATGGATGCTGCAAATTATGATAATTCTTTGTGACTGTAAACCTGCAAAACACACAAAGTTGTGAAGAAAACAAATGCATGGGGGATGGAAATGCAATGGAGGCGACTGTGTAGTGAAGCAACATGATGAAATGGCGGAAGCATGCAGGGTGGTGACGAAGAAAGTGCAGTGGAAATAATGGTAGGCGAATTAGCGAAAGTTTTAAATGAAAAATAATGAAATTTGACTTATGACTGACATATGTAATGGGCAGAGGAGAAATGCGACGCACACGTGGGATAATGACGTGGTGGGAGACTCGGTCCAAGGTGTGAATGTGACTAAATGTGGACCGCCCGATCTCAGGGGGAGATTGAAGGTTGAAAGAGCATCGGAGGTGATGGACAATGGGCCAGGGGCGTGATTTGCCTGTAGATAAAACTTATGCAGCTTTGGAGCACGACGATCATCGGATGAAGACCCCCAGATCGAATGGCTGACAGTGATATCGTTGCGTGACTTTTACCGATCAATAACGTGCGATGAACGACGGTTTTGGAGCCATGCGCGAGGACACGCGGCAAACTATGTATGGAATCGCTCCGTTTTGAGAAATATCGCCCGCCTGCGAAAGGCGGTGCGATGAATATCGAGCAATTTTGAACAGTTTTTTTGGGTGCGGGGACCACCACGGTGGGAGAACTGCGGTACGTTGATCTATGGTTTGATCGAATGGCTCAGAATGCGCCCGATATACTTTGATAAGTGCCTAGTGATTTTGCCCTCGGTTCCATCTCTGAATTACGGGGAGGAAAAGGGTGCGGGGGTCTGGCCGAAAAGTGCTAGGCTTTACAGATTTTCAAATATGGTTTTTGCGGCCTTTTTAAATGTAATTTGGGGGTAGGAAAGGTAACGGGAGGCCGAAAACGGATTCCTTAGGCCATGAGAGGGGATTTACAGGATTTAAACGGGGTTGCTTGCGAAAATTTAATAGGGAGCTGATTATGATCAACAGTTGGAAAGTGTTGTTTCACTGTTCTTTTTGAAGTTGGCATAAATGGAAGTTGAATGGGAAAAGTAGTTGAATGCATGACCTTTTAAAGGCAGTTTTCCTGGATAGTCACTTCAAGTCTGTAGTTGTTTTGTTTGGCTAACTACTTCCTTATCAATGATTGCTATAATGATTTCCATCTCTCTTCATCTGACAGGGCTAGTTGTGTTGATAGTACCATATAGAATTGATCATCAAAATTGTTGGACAGGCTATTAGAAATGATAAGGTGGCAGAATAAATCATGAAAAATAAAAAAACTCATAAATTTCACAGTTTCATAGCAACTCCCCATAGTTAAGCTGGATATTTGCTACGGAATTGTTGTAGCTTTCATGGAGGAGAATGAAAGTAAAAATATCTGTTTAGGGAGTGCTAAAGGCATGTGTTTAGCTAATAAACATCAATGAAGACTTCAAAACTTGCAGAAATATTAGAAAGGTAGTGGAGGGGTGTTTTTTGTAATTTGTTACCAATTTTTGCTACGAAACTGTTGTAGCATATCATTGATAAAATTGCAAGTGAAATTTTGAGATAAAGGAGTTATAATTTTATGAGTTTAGCTAAAATACATAAGAGAAGACTTCATAACTTACAAAAAGATCAGAGAAAAAACAGAAGAGTGTTTTTGTGGCTTGCTACCAAATTTTGCTACGAAACTGTCAAATTGTTTTTTTTGCGTTATAAAGTTTTGATTAGTTTTTATTGGGCATCATACATCAAGGAAATTATATAGGCTACAGGCCATAGGATTTTCCACATCATCAACCAATAGACTCCTATTTTTCAGGAAGACAAGTCAGCAGGTCAACCAAGTTACCATCCACGTGGCAAAAGCTCAACATTCCAAACACAACACTCCAACACATTTAAGCAATTGGCTGCATTCGATGAGGGTCACCAAAAGAATTTGTTGAGATCATAAATGATAAGAGACTCCTATTTGTATTCAAATTTTGTTAAAATAGAAAATATCCCTATAAAGACCCAATGTTTTGTAGCTCAATTAGAATTAGGTCTCTTAGCTATGCATCAAGTCTAGCCCAAGTGGCAGCTTTTTGTTATGGAGACCTCACTCTATATATCTGTAACTTTTTCACTTTGAAGGGGTTGATGGATGATGTGAGAGAACCACCTTTGTAAAAAAAATCTTCAAGTCAATGTACATTTGCAGCAGACTGTCTTTTTCACCTGAGATTTTGTTTTGTCTCATATGTTATATCTCCATGTTTTGTATGTTGTTATCAGTTTCATAGTAATTTTATTACTTGGAATTCATGTGAGATGCTCCAACTTCCTTCATTTGCTATGTTTTACTGTAAATTCTTATTTCACACCATTTCAAATCCAAAATTGTCTCAACTTCCATGATACTAGTGTTGGTTGTAATTGATTTTCCTTAATTGAATACATGCCCAATGGTGGTAGTCATCACATTCTCTTTCACCTTCAAAAATCACATGAAGTAGAAACATAGTTAGCCATCTGCAAATTAAATTTTATTTAGAAAATTTTATTGTTTTCCTTGAGAGAGCCCTCTCAGACTGGAAGGGCTAACTTCCAGTTAAAAGTTGGTATGAAATAGTTATGTTGGGTTGGAGGTTGACACAACCCAATCTGTTCTAGCCTAGTGATAACAGAAGGGACACCTTTGGAATGCAAAGAGATAATTTTTGTCACTTCATATTCGTGTGAGTGGAACATGAATAACCATCAATATTCATTTATAAATGTGTGCAAAGTTGGAGAGAACCATTTTTTTTTTAGAGAGAAAGAGGGTTAGAGAGCTGGAGAATGTGTGAGAGTTGATTGAGGTGTTATGCATTAGTTACCTGCCACATATGAAGCTTATGTGAAGCAGATTTGAAGGGAAGACAAGGTAGAAATGAAGATGGAGATATGCAGAATTTATGACCAGGTAAACCAACACATTGTTGTTTCTTGTTTGTGTAAGGGGATTATTGTCTCCTTTCATGTTGTGGCTTAATGCATATCTAGTTGGAGCTGGTTGAGGTAGGAGCCTCTTGTGGGTTGTAGCCTGCAAAAAACATATGGGAGGTGGAGCTTCCTTGCATGTTGTAGTTTGCAGAAAAATTGAGGTAACAACCTCTTGTAGGTTGGATCCTACAAAAAATCAGATGTAATAAGGAATAGGAGCTTGCCTCTGCATCACAATAATAATAAAATCATGGTTTTATCCCTTTATGGGTTTCCATTTATATTTGGTGCCAATATGCGTTTTTATTATGTGCTGGTGTGATGTTTTCGTTTTCTTATTACTTGTTGTTCTCATCTTCAATTTGCTGGTCATTATTTTTTAAGTTGCTCATGTAATATTTCAGTTAATGATATTAACGAAAATAATTTTAATGTCCATGAATGGACTAAATTGATTCACTCTCCCTCTCAGTTTAGTCAAGTTTTCATCAATTGGTATTAGAGATAGTTCCTTCTGGATAAGCCTAACAACTTGAAGGTAGGTCTACTTGAGTCATGCACTATCAAAGTGTACATGTGTTGAGTGCAACAAAATTTTATGAATGCAGAGATAAGGTAAAATATGAACTGATAGCTTATGGACTTGGTGTATGGAAACTAGTATGTGAGGGCTACTGTAAAGACTCCCCCTCTGCGCAAGAAAAACAATGGAACACTAAGGTAAAATGTGTTATGTTTAACAATATTCATAATAAGGATCTTGATACAGTGATAGATTTAACATCTGCAAAATAATTTTGGGATAGATTGCAACTTATTCATGAAGGAGAGAGTAGTAGCAATAGTACAAAAAAGAGAAGAGAAAGAGGAAGAAGAAAAATCCATGTAAAAACGAAAAGGTTCAATCAAATAAGGTCTCTGCTAGTGTGAATGGACCTTATTTTCATGAAGAAAATATAGCTGAAGAAAAATCCAAGATTGACATAGCCTTGACTCAAATAAAAAGATTGAAGAATGAAAACAAAGAGTGGAAGAAATTGGTGCAGATATGTGATGAAAGAGAGCACGAATACAAGAAGGAAATCATTAGTCTAAGGACACAAATTGAAGAATAATAGATAATATAAGAGGTGATGAACAATCAGCTAAAGAAGAAAGAGGTACAATGTGAAAGATTAGAAGCTAAGATTGATTCAGCTAGAAGTGAGTTAGATGAAAATAATAGATTATGTCAATAGGAAGTTGTTTCCATGAGAAATTCAGCAAAGGCAGCCATAGAGGATAATGAAGCATCCTTGAAAAGATCTATAGGAGAAGGGACCAACAACATGATTAGTAAAGAAAAAAACTAAAAAAAGAAACAATATCAAAATCCAAAGAATGAGATGAAGAAAATGATTCTTTTCAAAAAGGTCATTTCCTATTAGAGATGAGTTGAACAAATTTCGAAGATCTCAAAGGAGATTATGTGCTCCCTTGGAAGACATCAAATGTTATCTTTTCCATAAACTTAATCATGTAGCAACAAAATGTAAGAGAAAGAAAATCAAGTTTAATCAGCAGAAGATGCAGCAAACAAGAAGGCCTCCTCAAGCAAGCAAACATAAAAGACAACCATACATCAGGTACAAGAAACACTTCCATGGTTATTGCTATATGTGTAATGAATATGGACATAAATTTGTTCAATGTAAACTATTTGAAAAGAGGAGCACAAGAATACACACACAATTTCAAATAAAATGCTATTTGTGTAGCAATCTTGGCCACATGGCCAAAGACTGCAAAATTCTATATACCCTAAATAATTCTAGACATAAGAGGAAGGAAACTGCAAGCAGATCAAAAAATGAAGGAAATGCAAATAATGGAAGGAAATCTACAAAAATGTGGAAGAGTAAGAGAAAGGAACAACTTGTTACTTCAATGACACAATGAAGGCATCATGGTTCCAGGGGGAGCTGCTCTAAGCAACAACAAAATTATCCAATCAATATTAGAAAAGAAACAACATCCTAGAGGGAGAGAAGCCCATAAAATGTGAGAATATAATGGACATGGTGAGATCAAACTTGGCATGGAAAACATAAAGCAAACAAATGCATGTACATGCAAAGGCAACAATTGAATAAATAACAGTGAGAAATCCATAGGAGGAGTGGAAATATCATGAGGACAAACTCAATTGGAAAAAGTGAAAATAAGAAGGAATTTGATGTTGTTGGGCATGACCGAGTTAAGAACTATAGGGGCATCACATGTGGAGAAACCTACAACAAATAAAATTGAGAAGAATCCTACATCTATTGGGAAGGAATTTAAGCAAAGTATCACTCCTCACTTTTTTTGTGAAGATAAATTTTTTTATAATTGGGAGGGAAGAGAAAAATCCGTTCCTCCCTTGATTACCACTCCTCGACCTTCTGAAACATGTGCTACAAAAACATTGATTCACTTATGCAAAGGGATAGTCTTTCCTCTTGGAAGAAGCTTCCCTCTACGAGTGATACAACCTAGAAGAGAAACATTGTTGTGAAAGAAATATCTTCTGAAGTTAAGTTTGATTCTAATGACAGATAAATTACAAACATTGTCAGAAGGAAATATTGCAAATGCCAAAGCTTTGGAAAATCCTCTTCCTAAAGAGAGTTCTAGTCAATCTCCGGTGTCTTCTAAGCATAAAGATATAATCTCGTGGGTATATTGGGGTGATCAACAAAACCTCTTCAGAGGAGACCTATATGATGATATGTCAAATATGTGAGGAAGAAGTGCCCGCATCTCATGTAGAGGAGCACTTGCGTTTTTGAACAATTGTTGATAGATGTGACCTAAAGGGTTTAAGTGTAGATGAATGCTTGAGAAGTATTGTAGAAACTCTTGAGAAAATAATTGGGTCGTACACTCCAAATAGCTCTTAGGCAATGGGAGGAGGAAGTCCCGATGTTGGAAAAGCATGTAATATACTAGATTACCTTCCATAAATTGATGGCATGGACAAGTCAAGGGGTTTGTCAACAATTTCATGTAAAACTCGATTTGGGCAGCGAATGAAAACTATTGGAAAAGAATGTAATATACTAGATTACCTTCCATAAATTGATGGCATGGAAAAGTCAAAGGGTTTGTCAACAATTTCATGTAAAACTCGATTTGGGCAGCGAATGAAAACTTTATCCGTGGGTAGCGTCAATCCTCAGTCTCCACTTACTACTCCAAGGGCCTTTCAGATCGACCTGTTACTAGTATATAAATGATTTGGAGATGCTCAAGCTCATCAATTGATGGGATTTTGGACGAGTGTTTCTAGCAAAGAAAAGAGCAGTGCTCAGTAAGATATGGCCATATATACCATAATCGCATGTAGCGGGATGGTGGAGTCGTTACATTTTCAAGCACAACGTGTGGAAAGGTCGGTCGTTACATTTTTTTTTTAATGTTAGTATCATAGGTACAACCCACGAATAGGTATTTTGCGAACTCATCGGACTTGAGTGCAAAATTGTCACATGGATGTTAGAGCATCTCAATCGATTACATAAAACTGGAACGTTTCAATGTATGCAGACCCCATTATGATAATGAGATAATTATTCTGCTCGACAATAAGAGAGATACTACACTAGTGATCAGCAATATTATGGCATGAATATATGTTCTCCACATTTTCCAGAGTCAATAATATATTGATACTGGGTTTTTAATATATGTGAATAATAAGATAATGCATGCGCTGATATTGTAAAAATAATTAACATCAATAACAATGGCGCAAGAATGGATTAGACCACGATATATTTAGATACACAAACCTGCCACACAAATTTAAAATTTGTAAATCAAAATAGAGGCAGAGTCGATCTTGGAGTAGCAATTGAAAGAAATTTCTAGCATTTTAGACAAGTTGTATATGCCTAAACCACAAAGAATGAGGGTTGTCTTTGTTGGAATTTCTGATAATTCGAGAACAATGATTGAGAGAATAATACTCTCCTTCTAACACAGAGAATAGCTGGATAGAGATTGCAGAATAATTTTTTTTTATTTCATTAGCAAAACTAAAACTATTACAAAATGATAGATTTCTTCCTCCTCCGAGGGATTTACAAAAACCGGACTGACTGCTACAGACGCAGTGCTCACTAATCTTCTCTGTCTCTCAAAACGCACAAAACAGTGCTCTTTTATGCTTCACTGTGTTTTCTCTGCCTGTGGACTTTTTCACTACACAACAAATACTTACATTACAATAAGCCTACGAGATTTTCATTTTATATGGCACGGAAGAAATAAAACATAAAACAAAACTACAATAAAAATACATTGCCGGAACATAAAACTTTTAATCTAAAATTTCATTTGCGCGATAAGCGAGTGGAGACCACATCGCAATCAGCGATCGGTGATCGGCGGAACAGTTGAATAACAAATTTGCGATGTTGCGATTGCGATTGTGGTGGGACCACATCGCATCGAAAGTATTACAAAGAGTCTGCGGTCTAGGCGGATGGCGATAAGAGATTTGCGATGTGCGATGTGCGATTGTGGTGGGACCACATCGCATTGCACCATCGGCATCAACGGAAGACATAAGCGGAGGGTGGAAGAATTACGATGAGCGATTAGTGATTGTGGTAGGGACCACATCGCATCGCAAACATTCAATCGGCAGTAACACATTTTGGAAGGCGTAAAATACATCGTTCCTTTGTGATGCGCGATGTGCGATGTCGCAACATTGCATCGCATCGGAACTCCTTCATATCAACAAGACACTAACTCAAAAAAAACTTTGTGATTGGCAATGAAGTGGTGGGGACCACAGATGACGTGGCCCAATCCAAAATGTTCAAAATACTTGGCATGTTGAACAAAATTTGGTTCCGATTTGGTTGGTGAGGGCTTAAAAGCCTGAAATGACTGTTCTTTAATAAAACTCTGTTGTTCTGTGGTTTAACCACGAAAGTCTTCATTTCCTCTAAAAATTTGGCTACGCACATACAAACATAAATTAATCTCTACAATGGTGGTTGCGGCCCATCAACATTTAATTTCTCCTTACTGTTTTTCTCCATCTTTGTTAAATGCAAAGAAGTGTACACTCAACCTTCTGCTGCTACCCCTGTTGTACTCTGTTTCTACCTGCACTGAGTACATAGGTGAATTTAATATTTCAACACTCCCCCTTAAAGTCAGTTGCTGGGTTATCAGACATACCCAAGCATTTTCTTAAATATTCAAAACTCTTTTGCCCCAATGGGTCTGTCAGAATATCTACAAATTGCTCTTCTATTTTACAATACTGTAAAACGATTTCTCCATTGTTCACTAATTCTCTGATATAGTGAAACTTAGCATCGATGTGTTTCGTTCTCTTGTGAAACATGGAATTATTTGATAATGCAATAGTTGAGCTATTGTCACAATATATCACTATGCCTTTCACCTGTTCATGAGACAAATTCCTCAACATTCTTCTCATCCAAACTGCTTGACACGCTGTTGCTGTAGCTGCCACATACTCTGCCTATGTTGTAGATAATGCTATAATAGGCTGTTTCTTAGAAGCCCATGAAATGGCTCCTGAACCCATAGTAAAAACATTACCGGATGTGCTTTTCTGATCATCTACACTTCCAGCCCAATCACTGTCAGTGTAACCAATTAACTCAGAATTTTTTGAAGTAGTATATAAATCCCATACCTTTTAGTTCCTTTCACATACCTCAGAATTCTCTTCGCTGCTTGCCAATGTGCTTCTTTTGGCCTCTCCATAAATCTGGATATCAAACTAACAGCATGCATAATATCTGGCCTAGTTGCAATCAAATACATGAGGCTGCCAACTATGCTTTTATACAAACTAGGATCAAAATCCTTGCTGTTGTCATCTTTACTCAACTTCAATCCCAGTACTGTGGGAGTAATTGCTGCTTTGCACTCCTGCATATTAAATCTTTCTAAAACTTCATTAACATATTTTGCTTGAGAGATAAAAATCTCATTTTCATTTTGTTCTACTTCTATTCCTAAGAAGTATCTTAGCAATCCCATGTCAGTCATTTCAAATTCATCTTTCATGACTATTTTAAAGTTTTCAATGAGGTAATCATAATTACCTGTGAATATCACATCATCAACATATAACACAACAATGAGCATCTTACCATCCTTTTCTTTGATGTATAATGTGAGTTCTCCTTCACATTTTTCAAACCCATTTTCTAGTAGATAGGAATCTATCCTACTGTACCATGCTCTTGGTGCTTGCTTCAGCCCATAAAGAGCTTTTTTCAATCTGAAAAATTTGTGTTCTTGGCCCTTTTTATCATAGCCTAGAGGTTGTTCCACATAAACCTCTTCCATTAAAACTCCATTTAGGAATGTTGATTTTACATCCATTTGGTAAACCTTCCATTTGTTTTGTGCTGCTATGGACAACGTTGCTCTCACTGTTTCCATTCTTGCAACTGGTGAAAAATTTTCTTCATAGTCTCTTCCATGTTGCTGCTTATATCCTTTGACAACAATTCTGGCCTTGTGTCTTTCTATCTTACCTTCAGCATTGCTTTTGGTCTTATACACCCATTTTACTCCAATAACTTCTTTACCTTCTGGGAGATCAACCAACTCCCATGTTTTATTTTTCTCTATGGCATTAATTTCATCATCCATAGCTTCTATCCATTTTCTATCTTTTATGGCATCTTCAAAATGAATAGGATCATCAACATGACAATACAAAGCAAATAAGGAGTTCATACCTTCATTTGTCGCTTCCTGCTCATAAATTTCATTTAAATTTCTGAATCTGGTTCCTCTTTCATTTGGTGTAGTTGTGCTTGAAGTAGCACTCAAATCTGCTCCATGTGGTGTGCTTGGAGAAGCACTCTCATTTCTTCTCAAGTGTGTTCTTACTCCTACTTGTGGTGTCCCTTGTTGTCCTTGTGTTGGTGGAGGTTGTGCTACCGATGAGGTATTATTTTTAGCCACATCTTCCTCATCTTCATCATGAGACAAACAGCGTTTGACATTGACTGTTTTCTCAATGCTTCCATCCCATGCTTCCTCTTTAATAAATTGAACATCTCTGCTTATAATAAACTTCTTTGCGGATGGGTTATACAATCTATATCCTTTGGAATCTTCACAATATCCAAGGAAGATGCACTTCTCCCCTTTACTATCCAAATTCTTCCTCAACTGATCTGGAATGTGTGCATAAGCCACACATCCAAAAATTATCATGTGGGTGACTCCCTGTTTTCTTCCACTCCACGCTTCTTCTGGAACTCTGTTCATTACAGCTTTTGTTGGGCATCTATTCAAGATGTATGTTGCACAATTTGCAGCTTCTGCCCAATATTCATTTGGCAAGTGTTTTTCCTTCAACATACTTCTCACCATTTCCATTATGGTTCGATTCTTCCTTTCAACAACTCCATTTTGTTGTGATGTGTACCTTATAGTAAACTATTTGTGTATGCCATTCTTTCTGCAAAAACGAAGAAATTCTTTTGAGATATACTCACCTCCTCTATCAGTTCTAAAAAATTTGATATGCTGCCCACTCTGTTTCTCTACAAGAGCTTTAAAGTGGCAAATTTTTTTAAAGACTTCACTTTTATATTTCAGAAAATAAACCCATACTTTCCTTATGAAATCATCAACGAAGGTCAGCATGTAATTGCTGCCTGAAACTGATGATGTTTGCATCGGCCCACACAAATCTGAATGAATAACTTCTAAGGGTGCTTTCGCCCTTATGCTCTTTCCTGATGGAAAGTTTTCTCTGTGTTGTTTTCCCAAGATGCAGCCTTCACATAGGCTATCTTGTTTCTCAATCAATGGTAGACCTCTTACCATTCCTTTTCTGTGCAACAAATTCAGACCTCCGAAATTGAGATGTCCAAATCTCAAGTGCCATAACCAGTTCTCATCTTTCACTTCTTTTTGAAAGACCTCTTGAGTTACAGCTGCTACATTCTTTCCTTTTCCCTTCAATTCGGTATTGAGCTTGAGTGGAAACATTCTATTGCTGGTCATTTGTATTTCAGCAATGATCTTTTTGCTTGGAGGTATGTCCATTATTGTGCACACATCATTCTTAAAGAATACATTGTAACCTTTGTTTATGAGCTGCCCAATGCTCAAAAGATTACACTTCAAGCCAGGAACATAGTACACGTCTGGCACAAATTTCTGCTCACCATTTCTTGCACGGATACTAACTCTGCCTTTTCCCTTTACATAGATCTTAGTATCAGTTCCTGTGGTTACTTCTGATTTAACTTCTTCATCAAGATTGGAAAACATTTCTACGTTTCCATTCATGTGATTACTGCAGCCTGAATCTAAGAACCATACATCATCTTGTTTATCTTGTGCTACATTACATGTTAACAACACATTCTTTGGGTTCTTTTCTTCTCTTTCTACATTAGCATTCTGCCTATTATTCATGTCATTTTGCTTTTTCCTACATTCATTTGCATAGTGCCCATATTTTTTGCAATAATGACATTGGACATTGGATTTGTCATACCTTTGTCCATGAGCATGTTGGTGTCCACCTTGTTGGTTGTTGCTTTGGCTGTGGCTTTGATTCTGATTGCTGCTCCTTCCATGTGAATGTGAAGGGTTGTTCCTGCCTCCTTTATTTTGGCTTCTGCCTCTTCCTCTTCCTCTGCCTTGACCTCTTCCTCTTCCAAAAGGCATCTGGGTCTTAAAGGCATGCTCTAGAAGTGGGTTTACTGATCTTTCCAATCTTTTTTCATGATTCATCAACGATGCATGAAGTTCATCTACTGTGAACTTTGAGAGATCCTTAGTCTCTTCTATGGTGGTAACAATAACATCAAACCTTGAGGGTAGACTCCTCAATAGCTTCTCCACAATCCTTCTTTCTTCAAGTGTTTCTCCATGGGACCTTATCTGTGTGACCATCCCAATCACATGTGTGAAGAATGAGTCTATGTTATCAGACTCTTTCATACAGAGAGTTTCAAAATCTCTCCTTAGCGATTGTAGTTTTGCTGTCTTCACTTTCTCCATACCTTGATAGTCTATTTTAAGAGTATCCCATGCATCCTTGGATCTCTTAGCTGTTTCTATCCTTGGAAACACACTCTCATGTACTGTTTGATAGAGATAGAAGAGGGCTTTAGAGTCCTTCTTCATGTTGCTCTTCAATAAATCCTTCTCTACCTATGTTAAGGCATTAAATGCCTGCTCATCAACCGGTTCATCAAAACTGTCTTCAACAAACTCCCATAAATCCTGTGAGGCAAACAGGGCTCTCATGGTAATGGCCCAATAATCATATTTCTTCCCATTAAATTGTGGAAGTTGAGTATTTCCAATACTCATACTAGTGCTTGGTCTAGCCATTGCTTATAAATTGAACTCTGAACTAAACTTGACTGTGTTTTTCAAACAAACTGTCTTTCCTTCTTTAAAAGACAAACTCTGTCTCTAAGGACTGCTCTTTTAAACAAAACAAAAACTCTGTTTTTTTTTTAGAAATACCTAGACTTTAACTTCTGTTGAGCCTTCATGCTGCTGGAGAACTGCTGCAACACATCTTCTTCTTCGTTCAGCTTCTTTAACGCCTTCAAAGAGCCTGGATAAGCTTTGATACCATGTTGGAATTTTTGATAATTACAGAACAATGACTGAGAGAATAATACTCTCCTTCTAACACAGAGAATAGATGGACAGAGATTGCAGAATGAAACTTTTTTATTTCATTAACAGAACTAAAACTATTACAAAATGATAGATTTCTTCCTCCTCAGAGGGATTTACAAAAAATGGATTGACAGCTACAGACGCAGTGCTCACTAATCTTCTCTGTCTCTCAAAACGCGCAAAACAGTGCTCTGTTATGCTTCATTGTGTTTTCTCTGCTTGCGGGCTTTTTCACTACACAGCAAATACTTACATTACAATAAGCCTGCAGGCTTTTCATTTTATATGGCGTGGTAGAAAGAAAACATAAAACAAAATTACAATAAAAATAAATTGCTGGAACATAAAACATTTAATCTAAAATTTCATTTGCGCAATAAGTGAGTGGAGCCCACATCGCAATCGGCGATCGGCGATCAGCAGAACAGTTGAATAACAAATTTGCGATGTTGCGATTGTGATTATGGTGGGACCACATCGCATCGCAAGTATTACAATGAGTTTGCGGTCTAGGCGGATGGTGATAAGAGATTTGTGATGTGCAATGTGCGATTGTGGTGGGACCACATCACATCGCACCATCAACATCGGCGGAACACATAAGCGGAGGGTGGAAGACTTGCAATGAGCGATTAGCGATTGTGGTAGGGACCACATCGCATCGCAAACATTCAATCGACGGTAACACATTTTGGAAGGTGGAAAATACATCGTTCCTTTGCAATGTGCGATGTGTGATGTCGCAACATCGCATCGCATCGGAACTCCTTCATATCAACAAGACACTAACCCAAAAAAAACTTTGCGATTGGCGATGAAGTGGTGGGGACCACAGATGATGTGGCCCAATCCAAAATGTTCAAAATACTTGGCGTGTTGAACAAAATTTGGTTTTGATTTGGTTGGTGAGGGCTTAAAATCCCGAAATGACTGTTCTTTAATAAAACTCTGTTTTTCTATGGTTTAACCACGAAAGTCTTCATTTCCTCTGCAAATTCGGCTACACCCATACAAACATAAATTCATCTCTGCAATGGTGGTTGCGGCCCATCAACATTTAATTTCACCTTATTGTTTTTCTCCATCTCTGTTAAATGCACAGAAGTCTACACTCAACCTTCTGCTACTACCCCTGTTTTACTTTGTTTCTACCTACACCGAGTACACAAGTGACTTTAATATTTCAACAGTCTTCCATGAGATCTGGTTCTTCTTCTGGTTATATATATCCAATGTACAACTACTTCCTTATGTATGCAACTATCTCCTTATGAATTTCAGTCTCTTTAATAGTGTTGAATACACCTCCCTTGAATGTATGAGTGCTTTGGTTTCCAAGTATACAGTTGGTTTGCGTTATTCCATGCATATGTACACATTAATACTTGCACGATCTATCTCGTGTCTACCAATGCCAAAAATGGTCCTACATTCAAAGAAATACCATTCATAGAGAAAATTTGTAAGATGGCTTTCATGGAATGAGACATCACCTGTGGATTGGTGGAAAAGAAAGAGGTTGTGGAATATAGTGGTAATAATCGAGTGTTGATAACCTGACATAGGCTGCTCTTGCTCCCTTTGATGCTATGGAGAATGACAATGTTGGATGGTGCTGAGGTAGTTGTGTTAACGATGACGATGATACATTTCTTCATGAGGATGAAAAAGAAGCAATCAAGAAGCTTAAAGTGCATAACAAGGGAACCATTGTATGCAGGGGGGAGAGAATAAGAACAATATATTGCAATTAACACTGACTGAAATGCTATATTTCAACGATTGGAACAATATGCTTTATATATTTGCAAGGTTGAATATGCTATATGCAAATTGGGCAGAATAATATGGTCTTACACGACATGCAACAAAAGTTTATGATTGTGACAGTAGGTCTATTCCTGACCACAAAAAGATAAGATATTTATGATATTTTTATATTACTCTTGTAGTAGAAAGATTTCAAATTTATCACAGATGCAACCTATTGCTTTTGATGCAAAATATTCCTCAACTCAACGACTCTAGTTTTCCAAGATATATGGCAGGGTTTTCAATATATTGCGTTTGAAGCCTTCATATCATGGAGACTCATGTATACCATTTCTGATAATTGCAAGAAGAATTATATTAGAGTTTGTATTATCTGCGCTATATCTACATTGGCATATGTGTGAAGATACGTGTCATGGAGAGCGTATTGTTTGCATATTATAGATATGGTCATTTTCAGTGCATTGGTTTCAGTGCTTCAATATGGTAGTAAATGATGTGTTATACTAGTGGGGGCCATATCATTCTATTTGTTCAGATAGCCTACCAATAGTGCAAGGTGGATGGCAATTCTTCTGCTAAAATTGGAAATACAAAAGTTGTGGAGAGGCCCAGTTTATCCCACATCAATAACGATGGTTCTCAGATCAATGACATTTCATTGTTTATGAATGCAAAGAAAAGGTCTAAGTGACGACATTGTAAAAAAATTAAGTGATTGCATGAGATATTGTAATACCATTGGGCCATTTTGCTGTGAGAGACATACGTCAAATGATTGTTGTTGGAGTAATCAAGGTTGTTGAGAAAAACATCCCACTGATGCCAATATCATCGAGTACATATTTTGATTTCTGAATAAGAAACAATTACATATGTAATTGAGGCTTTGATTGAGGCATACTAAGTAGCCATTTGCTTTGCAGCAGCCTTGGTATTTCTCAAATATAGTACAGTCAGATATTTCTTTTGAAAACTGAGTCATTTGCTAGCAATATTACCTTTTCAAGGTTGTTTAGTTGCATGCACTGTAATAGAACTATTCGGCAGTATAAATGGGGTCATAGTAATATTGGTTGACAATTTTTTCTTTCCATATCAATATATTATTAACTTTTTTCACTTAAGTACATACAATAGAAAATATTCTAATCCCACATGCTTATGTCTATCAAGATTGGAGGAAGATCATTTGTTGGTTTTACCATGAATATAACTGGATTATGATCCTTTTTATGGGAGATGAATACTAAGACAATTTTTTGTTATAAGACAGGTTAGATAGGTCATTATATTTAATTTCATCAACATTTGATTTTTATGACCTTCCTAAAAATATTAACTATACCCCCTTGCCATTGATGTCAAGGGGGGAGGTAAACAGAGGAATGAAGGATCAATGTTTTTCCATCAATGACAAAGGGGAGATCGATGACATTATTGTCATTGATGGCAAAGGAGCATCACAAGACCAACAACGTAGCAACAAGGTAAGGATTAGAACAACAAGGAAAGGAGAAAAAAAAGAGATGCAATAGCAGCAAAGGTAAAGGAGCAACAAAAGTGCAAGAAATGTAAAGGAGCAACAAAAGTGCATCAAAGGAAAATGAGAAGAAAAAGTGAAACAAAGTAAAGGAGAGAAACAAAAGTGCAACAAAGGCAAAGGAGTAGCAAAGGTAAAGGTGTAGCAAGCAATGTGGTCACCATATGTGTGTAAGAAGGTGATTTTGACAAAGATATGTTTCTTATTGAAAATTGAAAAAAGGAGCAGAGATTGGGCATTGTTGTGATGCAAGGTTGTGGCAAAGGAAATATGTGCAGGAAAGAATGTTGCAAATATTGCAATGTTGAAGAATGTGTTGTGATGCAAGGCAAGGAAATATGCAAGGCAAAGACAAAGACATGGAGAAATTTTGTGATGCAGGGCTATTTGAATATGAGTGCAATATTGTATTATTGTGTGCTATTTATTATTTTATTAACAGGAAGAATATGAATGCATGACATTTGGATATGATGAAATTCATTTTATGTATTTTAATATTCAAGATTTTAAGCAGTTTTGGAATTGAAGGGACACCTTTGGAATGCAAAGAGACAAGTTTTGTCACTTCATATTCGTGTGAGTGGAACATGAACAATCATCTATGTTCATTTATAAATGTGTGCAAAGTTGGAGAGAACCTTCTTCTTTTTTTAGAGAAAGAGGGTCAGCGAGTTGGAGAATGTGTGAGAGTTGATTGAGGTGTTATGCATTGGTTACATGGCAGATATGAAGCTTATGTGAAGTAGATTTGAAGGGAAGAAGAGGCAGAAATGAAGATGGAGATATGCAGAATTTATGATAAGGTAAACCAACACACTGTTGTTTCTTGTTTGTATCAGGGAATTGTAGTCTGCTTTCAAGTTGTGGCTTGATACATATCCAGTTTGAGTTGGTTGAGGTAGGAGCCTCTTGTAGGTTGTAGCAGGCAGAAAACATGTGGGAGTTGGAGCTTCCTTGCATGTTGTAGCTTGTAGAAAAATTGAAGTAGCAACTTCCTGTAGGTTGGAGCCTACATAAAATCGGATGTAATAAGGAGTAGGAGCTTGCCTTTGCATCAAAACAATAATAAAATTGTGGTTTTCTCCCTTTATGGGTTTCCATTTATATCTGGTGTCAATATGTGTTGTTATTAAGTGTTGGTGTGATGTTTTGGTTTTCTTATTACTTGTTGTTCTCATCTTCAATCTGTTGGTCATTATTTGTTAATTTGCTCATGTAATCTTTCAGTTAATGAGATTAATGAAAATAATTTTACTGTCCATGAATGGACTAAACTGATACACCCCCCCTCTTAGTTTAGTCAAGTTTTCATCACTATCATCATCTAGTTGACCAACTCTATTTGATTACATATATGCCAATGAAAAGTGACCTATATGATCAACTTTATGTCTAATGGGAATCGAATTCTAGACCAATTAACACCCAAAAATCGATTTTCTATTTTTGGTACAATGGTTATAGGAAGACCAAATTAAATCAATACATGCTCAAAGTAGATTTAGCAAATCTCCCAATGATTATTCTCTTCTTATAGGGTGCCAAAATTGGAAATTTAGGAAATCTATCAACCATAAAAATATGGTTATTACCGTGGTTTGTAGAATATGTACCAATCAATAAGTGCATGGAGATAAATTCCCATGGCTTGTCAAGAAGTAGTGGTGGGGTATTCTTGAATTTTGACTTCACAACAAGGCACAAGTTATGTACTTTCTGATGTATCTATTGACATTTGGGTAGAGATTTGGCTAATAGAAGTACTTCTTCAATATTGATACAATCTTCTTCACATGAAAGACTTGCCCTGCTACTCAATTATAGTGTGCCTCCCAAATCATATTTTCATGCATATATATATATATATATAATATATATATATATATATATATATATATATATATGACAACAAAGTAACTCGTCTTGCAAATGGAAATCGTAAACTTGTTTACATGTAATTATCACATGATATATGGCAAAAAAATAAAATGGTTAACATATAAATAAGGTTAATCAAAATCACTCTCATGTTATGTGAATCAAGAATGAATATTGTTGCAATTATGGGTTGGCTTAGACAATCTACAACTCAGTTGGAATTTCCCTTCTTATTCTTGATGTTGAGGTAGAATTACTAAATGTAAGTTGTCTCCTTCTGATGGTGACCATTTTATCATTTGCCTTGGGTTTACATGAATTGAAGAGGAATAATACTATTGAACTCATGGTGGTCAAGTTTCATTGCATAATCCAAGCAAACTAGTTTGTGATTTTTCTTGTTTCCTTTTGAGAAATCAACATGAAGATCCTTTTGAAATTGTAGTAAGGAATGAATTCTTTTGACTTGTACCTTATTCAAAGAAGAAAATTAAAATTCAATCTCATAGAAATTTGAGTTACTTTTCTATTAACATGTGTGATGTGGCCTATCACTAGTTTATTGTTAGTTAATTTGAGTTAGATGGCTTTCAGTGAGTTGTGTACTAGTTGATAACTAAAATTTAGTTATCTAGTGGAGTTAAAATCTAGTTTATGTCAGTTAATTGATCTCTAGTTCTTAAATAGAGATAGACTTGAGTGCTTGAGTTTATTTGAGTAGTTTGAATTTTGTTAACTCAACTTACTCTCAGTTAACTAGTTGCAATTGCTAAAATTGGCAACTTAGGAAATTTATCAACCACAAAAACATGGTTATTACCATGGTTTGTAGAATATGTACCAATCAATAAGTGGATAGAGATAAATTCCCATGGCTTGTCAGGAAGTAGCGGTGGGGTATTCTTGAATTTTGAATTCAAAACAAGGCACAAGTTACGTACTATCTCATGTATCTATTGACATTGGGTAGAGAGTTGGCTAATAGAAGTACTTCTACAATATTGATACAATCTTCTTCACATGAAAGTTCCCTACTACTCAATTATAGTGTGCCTACCAAATGTCAATTATATATATATATAACTAAGGTTAATCAAAATCACTCTCATGTTGTGTGAATCAAGAATAAATATTGTTGCAATTATGGGGTGGCTTAGACAATCTACATCTTAGTTGGCAGTTCCCTTCTTATTCTTGATGTTGAGGTAGAATGAATGAATGTAAGTTGTCTCCTTTTGATGGTGACCATTTTATCATTTGCCTTAGGTTTACATGAACTGAAGAGTAATAATACTACTGAACTCATTGTGGTCGAGTTTCATTGCATAATCCAAGAAAACTAGTTTATGAATTTTCTTTTTGCCTCTTGAGAAATCAACATGGAGATCCTGTTGAAATTGTAGTAAGGAATGAATTCTTTTGACTTGTGCCTTAGACAAAGAAGAAAGTTAAAATCCAGTCTCCTAGAAATTCGAGTTACTTGTATGTTAACATGTGTGATGTGGCCTATCACTAGTTTATTGTTAGTTAATTCGAGTTAGATGGCTTTCAGCAAGTTGTGCACTAGTTGATAGCTAAAATTTAGCTATCTAGTGGAGTTAAAATCTAGTGTCTATCATTTAATTGATCTCTAGTTCTTAAATAGAGATAGACTTGAGTGCTTGAGTTTAGTTTAGTAGTTTGACTTTTGTTAACTCAACTTACTCTCAGTTAACTAGTTGCAGCTGCTAAAATTAGCTCTAGTAGGTGATGCAATTTGAATTGCCTATTGAGATTGGATGAAGATGTAGAAATTTGAATAACTGTTCAATTATTCATCGAGATTATCCTGATCACACACTATTTGAGCTTCATGCATAATACATAACCTCTTCTACTATTGATCATCAATTTGCGGAATTATAAACAATTGCATGAGCACATTAAAACCATAAACAATCACACATATAAACACAGTGTTTATGGGAAAGCTTAAAGCTGAAAACCCCCAACTATCTGTATATTATAATGATAGAGATCATGTAACAATCATTGTAGAAACTCCTCACAAGCTCTCAGTACAATCTCCAATTGTTACACACTACACAAGCTCAGATCATACAAAACACATGCTCCAATCTGCTCCACCTGTTAGCCAGCCTCTACTGCGCAATCCAATATGGATAATTACCAGATCAAGGTTCAAATCCCACTGGTATGTACTGCGCAATCCTCATTGGCTTCTCCATCAATGTGTGGTGCAAACTCATGCACCAGTATAGTCACAACTGATAGTCACCTTGCTCTTTCACCTACCTCTCCACTGGTCTCCACTGAAACTGTCCATGCACTGCAGTTAACTGATGTATTCTTTAGTTGATTTATGAGTTAATAATTAGTGAATTAATTAATAATTAATTCACACCACTCTCACTAATTGTATCAATCAGCTAGACTAGATACAACTAGCTCAACTAAGTTAAACTGAACACAACTCCATTAACTGTCTCATCAACTCCACCAAACTCTGTCACATGAGTTCTAATTGAAGTCAACCATGCAATAGCTCCACTAAACCCTAGGAATAGCGTAATTCCTTCTGTCAGCTGCATGTGCCACATCCGTGACTCGAACTGAAGTGCTCCAAGAGAATAAGATAATGTTTAGAGTCCAAATATTATTAAGAGCTAATAATATTCGACATATCTATTTTTAGACTGGCAATCTAAAAATAGATTCCGCCCAATATGTCTAAAAATAGAATTCCATCTATTTTTTCCGACTTGACCAACCATCCACAAATAGCATCCTGTAACTCATAGAACATGATCCATATGTCTAAAAATAGACATAGTCTAAAAATAGACTTTGCGCCAAAAATAGCCTGCGAACCCACTTAGTGAAGGCGACTTCTTTCCACTAAGCTCCTCATCTTGTTGCAATCTCAACACTCCCTCTCAACAAGATAAGGATTATCTGCAACCCCTATCCTGCCCCTGTGGTATTCGAATTTTCTCCTGGTGAGCGCTTTCGTCAAGATATCAGCATCCTGATCCTCCATAGGAATGTATGAAAGTAACATGATTCTCCGCTGCACACAATCTCTGATATGATGATACTGGATGTCAATGTGTTTAGACCTATCATGAAATACTGGATTAACCGAGAGTTTGATGCAACTCTGATTATCACAATAAATCACAGTAGGCTCTAAGTGTGAACCGAACAACCCAACCAGGATCTTCCTCATCCATATAGCCTCGCATGCAGCCAAACTCGCTGCCATATACTCGGCCTCTGCTGAACTAAGTGCCACGGATCTCTGCTTCCTGCTTTACCAAGAAACTGTTGTCGACCCGATACTGAAAATCCCTCCAGATGTGCTCTTTCTGTCTGTTGGGCTCCCTGCCCAATCTGCATCCGTGAAGCCACACAGCTTCACCTCATCCGACTGTCTGTACCACAATCCATATCCCAATGTGCCTCTGAGATAACGCAATACATGCTTGCCTGCCTTCCAGAAGAGCTTGGTAGGCTTAACCATAGCTTGTGAAAGCTAGTTAACTTCATAGCATATATCGGGTCGTGTATTGACCAGATACATAAGCGACCCCACCAACTGTCGATAGACAGTGGCATCCACTACCTCCGCTGAAGTAGCATCCTCCTTCCTCTAACCACCAGGAAGAGGAGTGTCAACAGGCTTGCAGCCTTGCATGTTGAACCTCTCCAGAATCTCCCGGGCATACTTGCCCTGAGAAACAAACAGTCCTCCACTGCGCTGCCAAATCTCCAATCCGAGGAAATAATGAAGGATGCCCAGGTCCTTCATCTCAAACTCTCGTGCAAGATCCTCCTTGCATGAAAGTATCAACTGCTCGTCGCCAGTCAAAATCAGATCATCTACATACAGTACGATGATCAACAGCTTCCCCTCCACCACAATCTGGTACAGGTTTGGATCCGCCTCACTCTTGGATAATCCAAGCCCGGTGAAGTAGCTGTCTATCCGAGTGTACCAAGCACGAGGTGCTTGCTTCAGCCCGTACAATGCTCTCTTGAGTCGGCACACATGCGACTCACTGCTGAAGATCTCGAAACCTTCAGGCTGCTCTATGTACACCTCCTCCTCAATGACTCCATTGAGGAACGCAGTCTTCACATCCATCTGATGGATGTGCCACCCCATCTGCGCTGAGAGAGCAAGGATCGTCCGTATGGAAGAGTACCTTGCGACAGGTGCAAAGGTCTCCTCATAATCGATCCCCTCGATCTGTGAAAAGCCACGGGCGAAAAATCTTGCCTTGTACTTCTCCACACTCCCGTCAGCCGCCTGCTTCACTTTGTAGATCCATCGCGAACCCACCACTGATTTCCCCTCCGGTCTTGGGACAATATCCCATGCACTGTTTCTGACGATCGAATCATATTCTTCGATCATGGCATCTACCCATGTGAGTTCCTCCACAGCTTCCTCAAAAGAGGATGGCTCCGTCACGACACATTGACTCATAAGAGCCATGTATCCAGTGTACCGATCCAGTGACTGTCTCTGTCTGCGTTGTGCTGTAGGTGGTCCTACAACCTTCTGCACGTCTTGAGCCGGTCGCTCGGCCCACGTAGTGCGCTTACGCCTACGGTAGTTGGCGGCACGCAGGTGGTCTCTTCCTCCATGAACCTCCTCTTGTGCAGTCCACATCCTAAGGCTCATCCCCTTAGGAACTAATAGCTCCTCTTCTGCGTGCAAGTGTGGCTCCCTCTCAGCGAACACTTCATGGCTTTCTCCTCACGAAATTTGATATCCCATCGCACAACAATCTTGTTGTCTGGAAAATACACACGATAGTTGTGGGGGGTATCAGTGTACCCCACAAATATCCCAACCTCTGCAGTCGGCTCCAGCTTCTTCCTGGCATCCTTTGTCACATGAATGTAAACAGGTGAACCAAAAATCCTCAAATGGGAAATATCAGGCCTCTTACTAGAAAATGCCTCCTCGGGTGTACTCATGCCAAGTATCCTGTGAGGACAACGGTTCTGCACATATACTGCAGTATTGCATGCCTCCGCCCAAGGGTGAATGGGTAGGCCCTGATCATGCAACATCGCCCGTGCAACACCCACGATCGTTCTGTTCTTCCGCTCAGCAACCCCGTTCTGCTGTGGCATATGAGGTGCTAGGAGCTCTCTTCGAATTCCTTCTGCGCTGCAAAAGTCCTTGAATTCGCCAGAGATGAATTCACCACCATTGTCGCTCCTAAGAGCCTTCACCTGCTTCCTCGATTCTTTCTCAACCAGTGCCTTGAACTCACAGAACTTTGAGTATTTCTCGCTCTTCTTTTACATGAAGAAGATCCAACACTTCCGAGAAAAATCATCAACAAAGATCACATAGTACATGTGCTTTGCTGTCGAAGCTACTGAGAAAGGTCCACACACGTCTGTGTGAATTCTCTCAAGGATCTTCGTGGCGCGACTATCCTTCTCGTGGAAGGTGGCTTTCACAAATTTTCCCAAGGTACACCCCTTGCAATGATCTGACTGCACAAGAGTGCCTTTAGGAAGCCCAGTAGAAATCTGCTGCAGTATCTTCAAAGCTCCATGGTGAAGGTGGCCCAATCTCCGGTGCCACAACTCGCCATCATCCCGGCTCACCACTCCTTCTGCCTTGCCTACCGTTGCTGCGTAGCCATCTACCTGCAATTGATAAAGGTTCTTAACTCGAACCCCTATCCTCTGGGTCTCACCAGTTGCCTTACTGCGCACGAAAACCTTTCCCTCGCTAAAGACAACATCATTGTCTTCTAACATCGCCACAGAGATAAGATTCTTCTTCAATCCTGGAACATGCATCACTTCCTTCAATACAAAGGTTTTACCAGACTCCCTCTCAAAGGAAATGGTACCTATACCGATCGCATTGTATCTACCATCATCGCCCATCTCGATGTGCACTCCAAGATCTTTCTCATCCAGATCAGTAAACAAATCTCGATCTCCTGTCATGTGAAAAGACGCACCACTGTCCAGAAACCACACTGATCCCACCATGCTTGAAACCAAGCATGCGATCAGCGAAAAATCTAGCTCAAACTTTGAGGCTAAAGCCTCTCTAGCTGCAGATCCAGCAGCCTGCTTATTTTTCTTCTTCTGTGGAAAATTTGTGGCATAATGTCTGTGTTGGTGACAGTGAAAGCACTTCACCTTGGACATGTCCTGCTTCTTGCCTTTCGCACCAGAATGAGAAGATTTCTTGCTCTTCCACTTCTTTGCTTTGGCAGCCAAAGCGAAATTCTCTTCATCAGAGTTCTTTAATGACGATTCGTCCCTGGTACTTTTCCTTATCTCCTCTTGCACAAGATCCGACCAAAGTCTCTCCCATCCTGGCAATTTCTCCCGACCATTGACAGAGTCCTGATAGGAATGCCAACTCTTTGGAAGCCCGAGGAGAGCCAAGCTCACCAAGTCCTCATCATCTACAGTCACCCCCACACTTCCCAGCTCAACCTTGCATTGGGTGAACTTCGTGAGGTACTTGGGCATACTGTCGCCTTTCTCCATCTTTATGTTTCTGAGTTTATCCTTGAGCGCCAACTTCCTCTGGTCGCTCTTGCTTTGGAATAAATCTGTCAAGGCTTTCCACATTAGGAATGGAGAAGCCTTACCATGCAAGCTGAACACTATTTGATCCTTCACACCCTCCAACAGAATCCTTCGACACTTTGCTGTCTTCTTTTGCCAAACCTCAATTACGGCAACATCGCTAGAAGTAGGCTTTGGGACTTCAGCATCTATGAACTCCTTCAACCCATTGTCATCCAACACCACCTCCATCCTGTCCTTCCATACAATATAATTCGAGCTACCCTCAAGGGCATACTCCAATCACAATCCGTTGAAAGACATCTCAACTTTGACACCAAGAAAACACTGCTGCAAATTCGAATTCCACCAGCACAAAACTCAACCGCTTCAATTTTTTGCAATTGCTCCAATGATCAATACTGCTCCAATACCATGTAGAAATTTGAATAATTGTTCAATTATTCACCGAGAGTATCCTGATCACACACTATTTGAGCTTCGTGCATAATACATAACCTCTTCTACTATTGATCATCAATTTGCGGAATTATAAACAATCGCATGCGCACATTATTACCATAAACAATCACACATATAAACACAGTATTTATGGGAAAGCTTAAAGCTAAAAACCACCAACTATCTGTATATTATAATGATAGAGATCATGTAAAAATCATTGTAGAAACTCCTCACAAGCTCTCAGTACAATCTCCAATTGTTACACACTACACAAGCTCAGATCATACAAAACACATGATCCAATCTGCTCCACCTGTTAGCCAGCCTCTACTGCGCAATCCAATATGGATAATTACCAGATCAAGGTTCAAATCCCACTGGTATGTACTGCGCAATCCTCATTGTCTTCTCCATCAATGTGTGGTGCAAACTCATGCACCAGTATAGTCACAACTGATAGTCACACTGCTCTTTCACTTACCTCTCCACTGGTCTCCACTGAAACTGTCCAGGCACTGCAGTTAACTGATGTATTCTTCAGTTGATTAATGAGTTAATATTTAGTGAATTAATTATTAATTAATTCACACCACTCTCACTAGTGTATCAATCAGTTAGACTAGATACAACTAGGTCAACTGTGTCTAACTGAGTTAAACTGAACACAACTCCACCAACTACTTCTACAACTCCACCAAACTCTGTCACATGAGTTCTAACTGAAGTCCTCCATGCAATAGCTCCAGTAAACCCTCAGGAATAGCGTAATTCCTTCTGTCAACTGTTGTGCCACATCTGTGCACTTAACTGAAGTGCTCCAAGAGAATAAGATAATGTTTAGAGTTCAAATATTATTAAGAGCTAATAATATTCGACATATCTATTTTTAGACTGGCAATCTAAAAATAGATTCCGCCCAATATGTCTAAAAATAGAAGTCCATCTATTTTTTCCGACTTGACCAACCATCCACAAATAGCATCCTGCAACTCATAGAACATGATCCATATGTCTAAAAATAGACTTTGCGCCAAAAATAGCCTGCGAGCCCACTTAGTGAAGGCGACTTCTTTCCACTAAGCTCCTCATCTTGTTGCAATCTCAACAGAAGGCACAAATTGTATTTATTATGGTACGCAAGTTTTTGTGTGTAGAGGCTTGAGGATCAAGTAGAGCAATTTATCTTGGGAATTGTGCAATAAAATAGGTTTAAATTCCTATGTTTTAGGCGCAGAATTGCGCTAGGAAATAGGAGCTCTTAGCAGGCCTTTTTTGCCTAAGTGTTGGGCAAGTATTGTAGAGAGTAGATCAATATTGCATATAGCTTCAGGCTTGAAGCATATTCTATGTAATAGATCAGATTGCTCTATTGATATAATACAAGCAAGAGGGGTTTTTCCCAGTTGGGTTCCCCAGATAAATTTGTGTTCTATGTGTGACTGTGTTTCTATTCATTGTTTTATTTCCGCAAAATTTTGGTAGAGAAATATTGTGCCTTTTGTGATCAATTTTCTCTCATTAACAGTTGCAAGGTTTCAAGGATTTTCTATAGATCTCCTTCTCCATCATATTTCGCTTTTGCACTTTTTGGTCACTTGTATCAACAAGGAAGGTAGTCATATGCCATGTATATGGACACTAAACGTATTGTCTCATGACCTTCTGAAAAAGGGCATGCATAGAGGTACATAGGGTTTTGATAAGCTATTAACCCAAAATTTCATGGGGACACACTAATTTAGATAATATTTGTGTAATTGAAATTCAAATTCCATTAATTAATATATACATGCTTCATGCTCTTCCCATCATAAAAATAAATGGTTTGAAAAACCCATCAACTTAATAACATTTTAAAGTATAATTATAAAATTTCCTTACTAAAAACCTTCTAGAAATTAAACATCAATATCTTCTAAAATTACTTTTGCAACAATAAAGTAGAAAGAAATTCACACTAATCCCTCATCATTAACTCTAATATCATGCTCTTCATAATGCCAAATATTTTTGTAGAGGATCTCCATGTGAACTGCCCTTTAAAAGTTTGAACTTTTGTGTCCTGTTATGCTTCACATCAAGTAAGCATTTTGTCCTTCAAACTTTATGTGAAAGGTGCTTTTGGAATTTGGACACTTATGATTTACTCAATAGAAACTTGAAATGACTTTGTGAGGTTCTTGTTTACACCTTTAATATGCTATCCACAAACATTAATGGGGAGTACATAAGTATTCTCATATATGACATTTCCACATGTGTATGGATGGGGGAGATGATTGAAAAAAACATTAACATTGGAGTTGAATTTATATGAATAATGAGTTTTTTTTATTTTACATCTTTGACATATGCTATTTGGAAGAGGAGTATAAAATCATTCTCATATATAATATATTTGAAGGTATATGTATGAGGAGAGAGACTGAAAATAACATCAACATTGAAATGAATTTATATGAGTAATAATTTAGAAGTATTTGAGAAATGTTTGTGGGAATAACATAGTGTAGATAAATATAAAGAAAAAAATATAATAAAAAAGTGAACAAGATAGATAATTAAAACACATACACACATGCATATGACATTGACAAGACATACAAATGATATTGATAAAGTTTAAAAGTATCTGAATGATAATGGAAGGGAAGCATGTATATAATAATGCAATGATAAGGAAAGATTTTGGTGTAAAAAAAGACATCTAATATAGAAATGAATAAGCACATTGAAAGAACATGATAGTTGTGTTAAGGAAAGAACACTAAAAGGAATGACTACAATAGGATTTGCACAATTAGATAAGGATATGGCAAATAATTAGGAAGTTAAAATGTCAACCATGAAGATAAAGAACATAGTTGATGTTAAAAATGGGTTACTCAATTTAATGACTACAACAAGATGTAACAATACTTGGTTGATTTTCCATGTAAAAAAATATAAGGCTAAGGTCATGGGACACGTATTCCAAGCTGAATGGTGGAAAAATAATATAGTGGGGATCACTTTTGGTTTATTTATGGCTATGACATTGGAAAAGACGAAGAGACAATAAAAGGCATTTTAATTATGGAAATAAAGGAAAATAGGATAAAAGGAAGGTGAAGGGACACAAATTTCCATGCAAGGGAAATTAGAAGAAAAATGAAGAAAATAGAGGCCTCAATGATAAAAAGGCTTATGAGAATCAATTCATAGCTTTTGTTACTTGAGCTTTTGAATTTTTCGGGTTGAGATCTCTTTCATTCTCTCGCTCTCTCAACTCTTGCGCACTTAGAGCATTCTTGGAGCACTCTAGTTTTCACTTGGATTTGGAGAAAAAAGACAAAGGAAAGCAGGAAAGATCAAGGAAACAATTGGATTAACAACTACATCTAGATTGATTTGCAGGTAACAATTTGCATGTGTGATTTTCTTGCTGATTTCTGGAAGCATAGTATATGCATGTGATTTTCTGGTTATGTGCTGTCACTGGCATGGATATTTTCCTAGATTCACAATGGTTTTAGCATTGCCTTGCCATTTCTTGGATAACCATGGCGTTATGGGTTTTTCCACTTGATTGTTTTTGATTGGTGCTCATGTTCCTTATGGTTTTGGGTTGGAATAAATGCTTTGGAAGTCTTGGAACAACTTGGGTTGAGTTACTAGTCTAAAGCCTAGGTTGGGACAAACACTCTAGAGCCCTTGGTGGGTTGAGTTACTAGTCCTTAGAGTTGGGTCGGAAAAACACTCTGGAGCCCTAGAAGGTTTTGGGTTGAGTTACTAGTTCCTGGAGCCCTGAAAGGCTTTGGGTTGAGTTACTAGTTCCTGGAGCCTTGGAAGGCTTTGGGTTGAGTTACTAGTTCTTGGATCCTTGGAAATCTTGGGTTCAAACCGATTTGGTTGGTGTTAGTGATGTTTGACTGTAGGGGTGGAATCACTGTGGTTGAGAGTTGATATGGTTTGGCCTTTAGAAGCCCTAGTTTGGTTTAGTATTTGTTTATTCCATGAGATCCCACATTCATGCTTGGAATATGGCGTGAGGGTGATTGGATGAAAGAAAGGTTTGCTTCAACCCTATCTACAGTCACGTGGTACATGGAAGTCCCTAACTTGGTTGGTATTTGCACATATTAATACGAGATATCTTCCTATTGTGATTTATGAATAATTGTAGCAATTATGTTGGTGACGTTATGGTTGAGTTGCCATGGTAATTTGCTGATTATATGTTGGTTACATGATGTAATCTATCTATGGATATTCACATGTTTTGATAAGTTATTGATTGGTTGATGAATGCATCGACTAATAATTGTTATTGCAACTAACTAAAGAAGGTTTAGATCCTTCTTGGTGATTCTCAGATGAAGTCTCTCAGTTTATGATCAGAGATGCATTCATGACCTATAGCTTACATGTTTGCCATATGTTTGACAAAATGTATATTATGGATTAGGAATCTTTGGGTCAAGTTCTTGCTTGAGTTTTGATTAACTAGCATTGCCAATACCTTTGATTGCATTCTGGAAATTTTTAGGCAATTTTGGGCAGTGGTCTAGAAGCTAGCTTGAAAAGGTGGCATAAATCCCGGGATCACATGGTCAAAACTGAAGAGTTTAGGACATAACCGCATGGAGGCAAGCCAATGAGTGCATTTATAGCCGCATAACCGCATGGAAGTAGTGTCAAGGTTGTAGTTGTGGGTCTAGGTCAGTGAAACAAGGTTTTAACTTAGGTATTGACTGTTTCTTCAGCTCCTGGGTGATTGGTAGTCCCTGTAGGATGTCAGTTCATGGTCACTTTGTAGGCCCCACTTTTTCAATTGAAACTTGGAGGCCGTGTCATATCATAGTGACCCTCATCTCATGTTTACCCTGACTGACTTGTGAAGTTAGGTAAATGTGGGAGGAGTGGTTATAGATAATTTTCACAATTAAACAAGGGTATACACAAATATTAAGAAATTGAAATATTGATCATAAAAATAAAGAACATAGTTAATATTAAAATTCGGCTAATTAATTTAATGAATAAAAGAAAATATAAAATATCAGTAAATCAACCAACTACCAAATAAAACACCCAATACTCAAAATATATAATCTGTACTCTATTCACTATAAACAACCATATAAAAATAAATCATTATTTTATAATTTTATAAATATTATTTTAAAATATATGTATGAAAAAACAAAAAATAAAACTCTATCAAACCATATCATTTAAAAAATTTAATAAACTTTATAATCCAAATAAAATTGTGTGCATCATACTTTTAACTACATTATCTATAAGATTTGGTAGCGTTGCCTCCATACTTATATTCTTGTATATATAAATTAAATTATTCTTGTATATAAATTAAATAGTTTTTATATTTAAAAATATAATATACTTAAATTATAAAAAAACATGTAAACACATATTTCAATGTGATATATCCCAAGGTTGATATAGCTAAGTAAACTTATGATTACATGAAACATAACCTTTGGTTCAATACAAATTATTACATTATTAAAATTATTATATGTTAAAAATCTTTGATTCCATGTGGAATCATAAGAGCACATGTACAAGGGTTTGTTGGACTTTTAAGTGTAAGAGCACATGTACAAGGGTTTGTTGGACTTTTAAGTGTTCAATGTTCACTGTTTATGTAAGAAATCACCATGTGGGCAAGTGGAAGAACATACTGACAAAAAAAACCATGTGGGCCTATGGTGTGAGTGGAAGACCATACTGACAAAAAAAAAAAAAGACCATGTGAGTTTAAAGTGTAAGTTTTATCATCATGTAAAATTATAAATTTCAACATCAAATTATCATTACCTTAATTCAATGTGAAAAGTTATCAGAAGTTATCATTGTGTTTTATATGGGAGATTGTTATTTATGTAATGTGTTAGAAGTTATAATAATATCTTAAAAATTATTTAATAATAATTATATAAAATTAAAAAAAATGTATATTTGATTGGTTGGGAAAGATTTTTTCCTTGGGTTATGTTTATGAATTATATTATTAAAAATGATGAAAAACAGTAAATTAAAATAATAAAAAATAAAATAATTAAAATATTTTTTTAATAAATTAATATAATGATAAAATTTATGATGATTAAGTATGTTTTTTTAATTATTTTTTATAATGAATATAGATAATTTAATTTATTGCACAATTATTTTTTAATAATACTACTAATATAATTTAAGATTATAACATAGTCAAATGTCAGATTAATATATAATTTTTTTTATTTGTGAGATAAGAAATTTCTTTTAAATAGAAATCTCTTTATTTGTGGAATGAAGAATCTTTTAAATAGTGATTTTATTGTTTTGTTTATGGCAGTGTACATATCATATCTTTCGAATTCAAATCTGTGTTCAAAGAGGAAACATGTCAATTTTATCATTAGTCTCACTCAATGTAGAGCATGTAATTGTGTAAATGGATGTACACATATTTTACATGTTTGCTACAATATTTACCATTAGTCTCACTCACAATGTAGAGCATCTAATTGTGTAAAAGCATGTGCACACATTTTACATCTTTGCTACAATATTTTGCAATGACTCTTGATTAAATTTCTACAACTCTACAAAAGCATCGACTCACACTCAACAAAGCCCAACGATGCATTTACGTACACTCCAAAAACGAACAACAAAACCTCCTTGGTGACATCTTTTTTTTTATTTTAACTCTTGCTTAACTCTTCTTGTGTGGCTTTGCACTTACTATAATCACTTTAGTATCATCTAATATATCATCTTCTTGCATTACACCATAACTATTTTGGAAATTTTCTATATACATTTGCCATACATATTTAGTTCTTTCATCAACCCTTCTCAAACTCTTCCTTTGTCACACATACTTGCTTCCATGCATGTTAGTCACACTCCCTATATGAACACACTACCTTGCATTTCTCTTCCTTTATCACACATACTTGCTTCCATACATGTTAGACACACTCCCTATATAAACACACTCCCGTATATTTAAATTACACATAATACATCTAACTAATATTGTTTGCCCTTTTCATTTCTACATTTCTTTCTATAGATTGCTCACCCTTCACACTTCTTATTAGTGTACACTAAATTTCATTACGTTTCTTTCTTATATTAATGTAATATTTAATCATTAAAACTTATTAGTTAATATTTTATCTTTAAATAAGACTTTTTCCCAAACTTAAAACAAGAAAAACAATTAGGGTCAAACAAGGGTGCCCCCTTTCCCCACTCTATTTGGTTTTATATATTGATCAACTAGAAGAATGGCTAAACAACACCAGTGGAGTGGGTATTCAACTAGTGGGGTATGTCGTGAAGCTACTTTTGTACGTTGACGATCTTATCTTAATTGCAAAATTTGCCCATGGTTTGAGAGAGCATTTGAAATCCTTAGAGCTCTTATGTCATGAAGTTGGGATTCAAGTAAACACTAGCAAAACCAAAGTCATGATCTTCTCTTTGAAACAGAAAAGCAACATGTTAGCTTCATATTTGAGGAAAAACTCCCGTAGATAGTGGAAGAGTACAAGTACCTAGTGTAGAAATTTTAATAAATTTATGTATATATCATGGATCATGAAACAATCTCATACAAAACTCTAATCCAAGAGCTTTCAGTAAAATATACAATCGTCTCACACTGTCATACAAAAATTGGCAAATACATGCGCTAATTTATTGCCTCCTAACAACCTGCCTCCACTATGCAATCCTTGCTGATGACAATCCTTGAATGAATGAGATCCTGCATTGCCTTGACTGTGCAATCCTCATTGGCATCTCCAATGTGTGTGTGGTTGCATGAGTGCACCCACTAATGTCACAACTGACAGTCAAACTGTCCCTTTCACCTATCTCTCAACTGGGTCTCCACTGGATCTGACATGCATGTAGTTAAGAGTAGTAAATCTTCAGTTGCATGTGAGACCACTGCTTGTGAATTAATTAAATAATTAATTCATTGATCTCTCACTAGTGTATGTTCAGTTACAACTAGCACAACTGAGTTTAACTCACTTAACTGAGTTAAACTACTTTACAACTCACATAACTACACATCCAACTCTGTTACAACTTCGAATCACTTAGTTACAACTAAGTCCACTTGCATGTCCCACCAACCAACCACTCAACTTGAAATCCACTTAGCTAATTGATTTGCCACTTCAGTTAACTATTTCTAAGTGCTCATTGAGAATAGATTAATGACGTTTATTGTCCAATTATTATTAAGTGATAATAATAATCAACATTCATTCTATATTTAGACATGCGATCTATAAATAGACTTCGCACATGCATCTAAAAATAGAACCTCATCTATAAATAGAATTTTTTCACCATTCTAAAAATAGACACCTGCTATAAATAGAATTTGCTCACCATTCTAAAAATAGACATACACCTAAAAATACCCTGTGGGCCTCACCTAGTGTAGGTGCTTAATTTTCCCTAGGATCATCATCTTGTTGAATCTCAACACTTAGGATTTTTTTTTTTTTGCAACAGGCTCACTTGGGAGACATGCATAACTAAAAGGTTCAATGGGGTTGGAGAGCTTCCTTCCTTCTTCAGAATAGATGCAGGAAAGAAGAACTGTGGGATTGGAGAACCAAGAAAACTCTTTTTGGAGTGTTGGTTATCTCGATTGTCTTATATGGATGTGAAGTTTGAGGGAGCAACATGTCAAATCACAAGTGGAGACAAATAGAAAGAATTCAAGCACACTTAATCATTAGTAACCTCAAAGTCAAGGCAACAGTCCCATATGAGATCTTGCTAGCTGAGGCTAGAATGTTCTCGATGGAGGCTTCAACAACAATTCATTTGTTAAGTTATCTAAAAAAGGTGGAAAACGTGGAGGAGATTGCTGCAGAGGAGCTAATGCGTAGGAAGAAAACTTGGAGGAAGCAAAATGACAAATGGATAAGCAAATGAGGAATTAATTGGAAATATTTTCCTAATTCTAAAAAGGAGATAAAAAATTGGGTGTTTGAAAAATTCAAAACTGCCATGTGGGAAAAACAAGTTGGCAGAAAAAAATGATATATGTCAAAAACTTCAACCCATCACAATCGCATGAAGAAAAGACTTATTTGAGTGTTGCAATCAAGGGACATCACAATCGCTAAAATTTTAATAGCGTAACTGAGGACCGGATCTCACCATCTTAGGTGCGAAACAGGTAGATGGATAACCCCCAAGGAAGAATGGGAAGAAATAATTTGTATCTTTTGCTAGACTGGAGCAGTTGAAACTGAGTGACACTTTATCATGGAATGTCAGGCTTATGAGGACATTCATAATCAATTTGAAAGTGGTCTAAAAAAAGACAGTTTGAACACGCTGTTCGAAAAAGCAAAGCTTCACAAAACCACAAATTTCTTGATCAAATTCACAATAAAAAAATCTATTTAAAAAAACATAACTATCTTAAAAAAAAAAAAACAAAACTAACCTATAATATAAAATTTAAGTCCCTTAAACCATTAATTTGCGTGGACATTATTAAAATATATCATATCTAATCTAATCATTAATCAATTTGCCATACTCTTTTTCATTCCACTCTCATGTACTTCCTTCCTCACCCTCCCTTTTAGTTGTCTTTGTGCATTACTCATTGTTGACTTAACTATGCTGTAGCCATTATGACGTGTCATAAAACTCAATTTTATAAAAGTTATTCTGGATGTCTCCCATAATGTACATGATGACGTGTCATAAAACTCAATTTTATGAAAGTTATTTTTTATGTTAAAATAATGTATGTCATACTCCCATAATTTATACGGCCGTACAAATATCATTGAAGCAAGTTGGCAACTTAAGTCTCGCGGTGACACGTGTCCATTTGTCAGTGGCAGCGTATAAGAAGAAAAGACCACCGAATTAAAGAAAAAAACTCGCTTAGAAAAATTAAATGAATGAGAATCTTGTGTTAAAGCAACCGGCAGCTGATGTCATCACTTGACTGGGTGTCCTCTAAGGAGTGCGCATATTTTGAGATTTGGCAGTCCCTGGTCCGTGGGATAGCGGAGACGTGCATGATATTTAAGGCAGCTTTCTTATGTATCCATCGACGAAGGTTCTGTGAAATTTTCTTCGAGCTTCGAGGGTTTGTTATTGAATGATTCTTGGCATGGCAGTGGTCTGAAGGAACCCTAAATTGATCGATCGTGGAGAAAATCTTGGCCCAAGAGATTCTGCGTTGTATTGGCTTGAAATCGGCGGTTTTTTATTGGTTATTTTTGGTCTCCATCGGCGGATTCTACTGTAAGTTATTGGCGATAAAGAGGAAAGACTTCGAATTGAATGTGTGTTTTGGGATTTCGCTGCAGTTTCAGCGGATTTGGCGTTCTTGTGCAATAAGTGTAGCGAGATTTGACGACCGGGCGTGGCGTGCTTCTCTGCCGGACGGATTTGGAAAATTGTGGCGATGAAGGCTGGTGTGTCGGAATAAAGCTATTTTAGTAGTTGTTCAACGGTCGGTGGTTTGGCGTCGCGAGGTCCGTGTAAGCCAATGAGTAGGGGAGGACCTCCCGAACCCTTGGATTTCTTCATCTGGACTTCCGAGGTACTGCGTTGCTTTTATTTTTTTGAAATTATAATTCCTTGGTTTGCTTTTATTGTGCTGGAACGTTTATAAGAAGAAATAATTTGAAGGAATTACAGCGAGGCGAGTTCAGAGCACGGTGCAGCGTTGAGGTTTTCCTTTGGCAACGCATATAATTATTTTATTTTACAACATGTGTTGATCAGTTTCGGAGATGTTTTGTTCATTTTTGGCAAATTGTGATCCTTATATTTCCTTCTTTGTGATATCTATGCCTGCTGTTGGCGATTTGTCTCTAAGTATATTTTCAAAAGTCAATTTTTGCATTTTGATATAATTTTTTAGCAAGCAAATCTAGAAAAAATAATCTAGATCGTTTACGTTTCTAAATGTTATCCAAGTTTGCTCTGGAAGTTTGCGATTATGATGTATCCATTGACTTCCTTGAGTTTTCATGCCTTATTATGCTTAGCTTTGCTGGATATGAACTAGTCGGACTCTCATTTCATATTGTATTTATGTACCTTTTCAAGCCTCATTGGCCATTTCTGACCACCAGTGGACATCAATAAAAAAATCAAATCGGATTAAATTAAATTTGCGTATGCTTGCATGAAATTAGGATTTTGTAGACCAATTCCTGATTCTCCAGATCGCATCAGTTTGTCTGCGATGCTGGTTACTGTTGTGTTGTTTTTTGTCGAGCTGCGGTGTCTCCATGGGAAATTACTAATTAGTTATGTAGCCTTTTGTTCATAGACGCTGTGTACGATATAATGCCGAACACTACCTTATTTTGCCAAGGATGTCTTCATTAAGGAACACTAAAATTTTACTGACTCAAATAATCAAATACCATAATAATCTCAACCAGATTGGACATATTCACCGATGAGATTGATTTGCATGCTGTATTATTCCAAGAATAGGTTTTTAACCCATCTGGACCAAACTGCCTGTCACTCACTGGTGCAAAGTTAATGTCGATTTATTGTTTGGCACACCATTCAAGATTGCCTACAAGATTAGAATCTCCCTCTTGGCATAGCGAGTTCCCCTTTCTTACAGTTCATCTATTGGTCAATGGATGGCAATTTGCAGATTTTAATGTATAATTCATTATAAAATTGACATACCTGACACCGTTGGAGTTTCTGCTAGGAGTTGTTCCTTCCCCATCCTGAGCCTCAGTGGGTATTTTTACCTGCAGATGTTGTAATGCTTGATAATTCGTGTTATACTGTTAATTTTGTCAAGCTAAGACATTTTTATTTTGAGTTGCATAGCAGGTGATTTCTTGAGAAGCTTAACTTGTTCAAGAGATTGGTCCAGCTAGAACTCTTTATGAGGCCAAAGAGAAGGAGTTGACTCGTACTCGAGAAAAACTTGGGAATTTTCAGGAAAAAAAGAAAGAAAAAAAACACTAAATTTCTTAAAAAAGAAAAATTATTCTTTAATATGAAATTTTATAATGACCACATGATGCATATTTTCCATACTTTTTTTAAAGCACATAAATGATACTACGTGTTACAACATGCCATGGATTTTAGACAACTGGCAGGTCTGCTTAGTCGATTGTGAATGTAGGTCAGAAATATAAGCAAATTGAGTGCTTTCTGTTATCTTTTTTCTGTGTATGTACATAGATTGATCAAGTCTTATGGGCTGAGTCAATCTGACTCGTTTGACTTGCAAGTTTAAGACTTGGAGGCTCTGGCTCCACTCGATTTCTTCAGAGCAACGTCAAATTCAAGAGTCCACTTGGACTTGGAAGTTGATGAGTCTTGTAATATCAAGACTCCATTTGTGACTTCCATGGGCATTGAAAAGATGCAATGAAATTGAACATAAGATTTGTGTTCTGTAGTTCAATGCTTATGAGCGAGTATGCATTTGAATATAAACAATGTTTCCCTAATTATTCTCTTCAGATAAAATGCCCCAACATTATGGCAGGAAAACATAAAGATAACATTAAATTATTCTGGGTTGCTCTTATGAACCTAATTTTATAATCCGAACTATAACTGAAAAATATGGTATCAATCGGGGCTCTATTGCCACTGTTATTAGCCAGCACCGAAACCTGATAAGAGAACTGAAATTTGAAATGTGTAAATAGTTCTGAGAATCTGGATACTAAAGCAACCCTAAATTAGGAAATTAACAAGACAACTAACTGCAGCAAAATTCAACAGTTTTTAAGAGTACTAACAGCAAAGACATGAACAATAGTAACAGCAGGGAAATACCAGAGATTTCAATCAGAACTAAACACAGACTTTGAATAACAAAAGTAAATGTTAGTGGGAAATAGTTTGTAGCTGAACATCATATAACCCAGGAAAAAGGTATGCCAAACGGGTGTTAACTCGTTCCAAATCCAACAGTAGCAGAATACCAGAGATTCAATCAGAACTGAACACAGACTTTGAATAGCAGAAGTATATCTTAGCAGGAAATATTTTATGGCTGAATATCATTTTAACCTAGGAAAAAGAATGTCTCAGGTCAAATCCAAGGCAGGCTGTTTTTGGGTCAAGTAATCTCTTCCAAACCATAGCACACTTCACAAAAAGACTCACCTTAATGCCCAAGAGCCATTTGTAGCTAGTGATCCCACATTATTTAGAGAGTTACAAACCTTGATGACTGACCTTATGAGTGGGATATACTAAACACTGAATGCAGGTGGAGTTGCAATGGATCTCATGAGTGAGAGGTTCGTAACTGTGAACATGCATTAGAAGCTTTGTATGCTAAGAAAAGAAAATAAAAATGCTCCCAAGTATAATGATCACTAAAAGAGCAGGCTGTTTCTAAATATCGTAACAGTTGCATTTTTTCAATTATAAATAGCATAGAATGGCAAGGCATTCTTAGATGTTGTAAACTTCCTTTTATAGATAACTTTACATTAATAGATGAGCTATGATAAGGGAAAGTTTGCAGGATGGATATGATTTTTGTTAGGCTTGTTTGCTTTTTGTAGTTTGAAGTGTCTTTGATTGTTATGGCAGATATTTATGACATGCTTCATTTTCTATTTTAGCCAAATTTGACATGTGGGAGTCTTATTCAGGATGTTGGGGTATGGCTAGATGAAATTGGCCTTGGCAGTTACAGGCAGATTTTCAAAGAGAATGGTGTTAATGGAGAATATCTGGATAGCTTATCAACATTTACCACTGAGCAGATTTTGCGGTTTATTAGGCGGTGTCACATGAAATGGGGGGATTTTATAACTTTGTGCAAAGAACTTCGACATATCAAAGGTTAGCACCTTCTGATATTATGCTTACATGTTAAAATTGCACACTCAGGACTGTTGGTCAGCCATTACTAGTTATTTCCTTTGTTATTATTGCCAACTACAAAGGGCATCTATGAATGTAAAGCTTTTTTATATGTCCATATTTTAAGTTTTGTTTGATTTGCTGATTCTGATTGACCTGTGTTTTGGGGCATGTGTTGCTTGTTTCACTCCAGTGGCATGCTTGAAAGGTGAGCAAGAAGTTCGTAGGCCTTGGTGGGCACCCTCCTGCCTCTCAGCAGTTTTTGTTAAGGTTGCAAAGCATAATCGACAGTCTCGAGTTGTGTCATTGAAAGTTGACCCTTGAGACTGGCCAAGAAGATATGCTTGGGAAAATTGATTCACATGGAAAAGGTGTTAACGCATTCGTTTATGTATTCTTTTCATCCTTGTTGCAATCTTCATCTTTCTTTCCAAGGAGGCAATTCTCTATTCATGAATCTCAGATGTGTATAGACTCTATAGGGACTTCATGCGTGTCATATGTCCCCTGATGCTGAGAACAACATATTTACTATGACATTTCCCAGTGAAGTCTAAGTCAATAGAAATAGTTGATTTTTCATGCTCTTATTTGTTGCATCTTGGATTGTTCTTTTGTTGGAGTGGTTCTTAAGTTGGAAGTATATGCACACTAGAAATAATGGAATTGTGATTTTATTAATACTACAGGAAGAACTTCAACTTATTAGAAGCAAGTCTGATGAACCCATCTCCAAGATGAGAAAATCAAATGGTTAAGCTTTGCATTATATAGTTTGCCACGTTTTCAAATCCATAGCAGACCTGGCCCTTTGTAACCCATGGGCTTTATTATATCTTTGACTCTTACAAGAGATGATGTACGAACTGAATTTTTACAGGATATCTGTTTAATCAGGGTAAACAGTAAATGATTCTTGTGCTTAGTTTTATTACTGCATTTTAATCACATTTCTCAATGACGTTTTATTGCTGAAGTTTTATGCGTTACATTTTCAAAGCTCAAATGAGACCTGGCACTGGTTTGCCAGCCATAGGCTTGAGTATGCCTTTTCCTAAAGATCTTGAAGTAGAAACTGAGTTGATACATTGTGTCTAACAATTAAAATCACCTAATAGTAAATGCTTCTAGACTCTAGTGCAACTGCACTTGAAGTACATTTCTTGATTGTTTCTCATTGCTGAGGTCAAACATTATTGAGGCTAACTTATTCTTGGTGTATGATACTAAGGATTTGCACAGATTCATTTGCCTATATTTCTCCATTAAAGTTTCTCACCAATGAATCTTGTTAACTTTCGATAAACAAATTATAGAACAATAAATCACAAATATAACATTGTATCACATCCATGAGGGAAACCTTTTGTGAAAAATCTACATGCACATTACCTTTCAAGTATTTGCAACTTTTTTGGTCACAGAGGTCAAGTCAGAAGCTCAGTTGGCAGAACACCCAGTTCTGTAGCAGTCCAAGTTATAGAATTGTTATTTCAACATGGAGTTTTTAATGCACAGGCTTCACTTTTTCTTTTCATGAATAAGGAGCAGTTAATGTTAATGCCTAGTGCCATTTGAGATGTATCACTCTAAAAAATTACTAAGTCAAACCATGTCCTCTCGTTTGACGTTGTTGCAAGTTACGAAGCCTGTATTTACTATTAACATTGAAGCTAACACATAGTAGCTTCAATAACAGTAAAAGTTTTAGATCTAAGATAAAATGATTAGCTACTTTGACAGACTGTAAAGTATAGCTCCAAATATGTGAGAGTTCATGTTCATAACTTTATAGACAATGAAAGTCACTTGTTCAGGGACTGTTCAATTAAATAGCATGCTTACTTTCTCCAGATTTTTACTCGTCATGTGTTTTTCTGCTATTAGTTATCTGGCACTGGCATAGGTTACTGGAGTGCATAATTACTCAAGTCATTCAGTGGCTCACGATATTTCTCACAATTTTAGAACATAGCTCTCTTGAAAGAGAAGACTTTTCTTGTCAAAATTTTATGTGAAATTCCAGTTTTTTTTTCAAACATCTTGAGTGAGGTGAATCTATTCCCGTCCAAAATGAATTAAATCTATTACCAACTAAACCTGGGCTCTTGCACTTTAGAGTATATAGTCACTAGTGTGCAAATCCGTTACTGAAGCGCTTCAAATTCAGTGGAGGAAGGAGTGGCAGAATGAACAAAAGATGGGAGAAATATTGTTGAAGAATTTATTAAGTGGTTAGAAGCACTGGATGCTAGATTGTAGCATGGTGATTTTGAAGAGGGACAAGAGAATCATGGAGCTCAAGTCAGGGTAATTGATGTTGAGAAATGTAGTTCAGACAGGAACTTCCTGCACAGGCTTCAGTATGAATGTGGAGTGAGTGGTTTTAGACATTTTGAGAAATGATGCAGAGGACGAGATGACATAGTGGGACCTACAACAGAGAGCAGGAGAATCTAAATAGCGTTTGGTTGGACCAGTTCAGGAGAAGGACTTTGTGGACATTCAAATTGTGTCTTAGGTTTAGATTTCCTATTATTTCATTTCGGATTTTCCTCATTATTCGTGAAGTGATCACTTAGAAAAAGTGGGATATGATTCCATTTTGTAATTTCTCTTGAAAAATAAAAGAGAAGTGGAAGTCTAATGTTTTGAAGTCAACTTAGTCTTATGAATCTAAATGAAATGCTTTAAAAGTTCTAAAAGTTAAAACATTAGTGACTTAGATTATGATTTAATATTTAGCTGCATATCTCAAGGTGGAGGTAGGTAGTTGCTAGGATCGAGGACGTTAGTTATTTATTTCAAAACATAAAGAGAACAAGATAGGAGCAGCCAATCTCATATGAGTAGAGAGTAAGCGAGCAGAAAAAGGGCAGAGTGCATTGAAGGAGAAGAAGAGCAGATTTCTGAAGTGACTAGCAAGTACAATAGGTTGTACAACACATTGTACACTGCTGGGGTGGTCTTTTCCAAGCAATGCCGTACACCTTTAGATTTGTAGGGCATAATTATCTTCTGTGGATAGGTGGAGTGTGCTTCAGTATTGGGAGCAGAGAAAGCGATTTGATTTATAGGAAAGGCATAAACAGAGCAGGCTGTACTGCTGTAGTGGTACCTTTTTTAACAGTCTCTCCATTGCTGTTTGAGGTGAATTTATTGACTGTACAGCTGCTGGGACAAGCAGGCTGCAGAGGTCACCTTCGAAGCTTTGATCAAAGGAATGAAAAGCTGATTAGGAGAGATCCTTAAGTCTGCATTTTACTTCTTCCATTCATTTTTCAGCTACTATGTGATTGATGCAATGTTATAAAATTTAGGTTTCTGCTGTTAAATAAATTCTGTTTTGAGTTATTTAATTAGAGAACATTAGGACAGTGGTCACCTAGGGTTAGAAAAATATATAGTTGATCCCATGGAGCAGTGATTGAGGCTATTTTAAGCAAGGGTCAAAAGTCAAGACCTAGGTTTCTGAGGTTAAAGAAGAATTGAATCTAAATCTCTTTGTGGAGAGGGTACAAGAGTTAGAGGTACTATGGCATGGCAGATATTGATGAAGATGATCCGAGGAGAGTAAAGTTTGCTGTGGAAAAGATGAAATCACGTGCTATATTTTAGTGGGATAGTCTACAACAATCCAAGAGAAGGGAGCTAGGCAAGGAGAATCAAATTGTGCCCTAAGATCTTAAAATCTCTCGAGATAAAGTTTCTGTCCTCAGAGTAGCATCAAAATATGTCTAGACTCTAAACATTTCCAGAATTTGAGGCAAATGGAGAAGCCTTTGTGGGAGAAGCATATCAGGTGGATATTCAAGGAGATGCGGAGGATTTAACTGCTAGTTATCTTGATGGACTAAAATTTCAACTTTAGGATGAATTAGCTTCCGTTAAAACTACATTCTGTTGCTGAGGCATATCAGTGTGACATAGAAGCTGAAAAGAAGTTAAACGTTGGTGAGCAAAAGGGGTGGCAGTACTCCAATCGCTGGAAATGCTAACACTTCAAAGTTATCAAGTGTGAGGTCCTTGCGGAAGGCAAGGGAGTGAACCTTGACATTAGAGGAAGAGGTTGTTTGAGAAGTAGAGGAAGAGACTTTTTGGCTATTGGAGACCAGTATGGTGTTATATTTGCAATAAACCTCACAAAATCCAACACTGCTCTGAAAGCCCTAGATCTGCTATTAGAGCAGTGGTGGCCCAAGAGGAGAGCCACAAATAGAAGGAAGTTGAAGCTGAAATAGGTGAGAACTTTATGCTAAAAAGGGTATTGCGGTGAAACGAGACAACCGGAGATTGGAGAAGGAATGAGGTTTTCAGAAGTAGATAAAAATGTAAAGACAAGGTATGCCAAGTCATTATTGATAGTGGCTCTTTAGAGAATTTCGTAGGTACATATGGTTTGAAATTTACCATTCTTGCAGTTCTAGAGCCAATCCATGTAAAGATTTCATTGTCAAGGGCAACAATAATGTGATTATTCACCAATCAAGTGTTCTTTCATTTAATATTGGACCACATGAAGACAAGGTACAGTGCTGTAGTACCTATGGATGGACGCCATTTGTCATTAGGCAGGCCATTGAAGTAGGATAAGGATGCCATCCATAATGGCAAAGGAATTATTTATGGAGTGCATCAGGGTGGAAAGAAACATATACTGAAAGAGGAAGGCCAATTTGACAATATTCCTTTTTCTTAGTACAACATGCTGGACTCAGTTCTTAAAAGAAGCTAAAGAAGTTTGCTTTCTACTGTGCTCATTAGAGGAGAAGAGGCCAAGAAAGCAAAGGATCTCAGCAGAAGTTCAAAAGATGTTGAATGATTATGCAGACTTCACTCCATCGGAATTACCAACAGGTTTACCTCTCTTTAGAGGTATCACATCAACCCCAGTGGAAAGACTGTCCAACCAAGGGTGTCTAATGGGTGAGTTATCTAGAAACACATATAAGAAAGCAAATAACTGAATTTTGAGCAAGGGTTCATCAGAGAGAGTGCGAGTCCTTGTGCCACCCCTGTGTCTATATTATCCATGAAGGGAGGAAAGTGGGGATTGTGTGGATTCTCAAGCCCTTTAACAAGATCACATGAAGTACATATGTCCATTTTGCCAGAATGGATAACATTGTAGATTGATTGGTGGGTGCTAAGGTCTTCTCTAAGATTGATCTAAGTTGTGGCTACCATCAAATCCAAATCTGGGAGAAGATGAGTGGAAAACAGGGTTCAAAACCAAGGACAATGTGTATGAATAGTTGGTAATGCCATTTGGACTGTTTGGTGCTGCAAGGGTGCTCATGTGAACCATGGATGAGAGAGTCAGAAATATATTGGCAAATCTGTTTTCTATTTTATTTTTGGTAATTTATAAAGAATATTTTGATTTTTAGTAAAAATATGTGAGAACATCTAGAATAATTAAAAATGGTGTTTGGGAAACCTGAACAGATGCATTAATTTGTAATCTTGAGAAGACTGATTTGAAGAAATGAAGTAAAAATATATAATTGATTTCTGTTTTAGTAAAATTTATGCTGCGTTCACAATCCACCGCACTCAGTAATCTAGTTTATATAGATAAATTAAATTTAGATGAATAATTGTTAGTTGATGGATTTTTGTTTAAAGGACTGCAACTTTGTATTCCCACTGGATATAGAAGGTGGAAACTGATTAGAAAAATTCATTGAAGTAGCTTGGAGGTCCATAGAGGGGATAAAGCTTAGTAAGTGAAAAGTTCATTAGTCATAATTGAGAAAATTTGCGAATAAATTTGTTTATATTTGCATAGCTTGCTGTCTTGCTAAAGGGATGACAACAAAACACTAGTTTGCATAAATTCTACTTCTATGAGAAGGACCTTGGATTGACATCTCTGTGGATTTTATGTAAGGGCTGGCTCATACTGAAAGAGGTTGTGCACTGTTCTTCCAAAATGGGCCACTTCATTCTGTGTAATAAAATTAATGATGCAAGAAAGTTCATTGATTTTTTTTCAAAGAAATTGTACAAGACAATCACAAACGGCTGCTATTCTAGTTTCTTTGTCACTTATGGAGGACACTGGAAAACTGGATAGTGATTTGTAGTATAATTCAATTTATCACCCCCAAATCGGTGGACAAATGAAAGTAGTGGTTAAGGGCTTGAGCAACATACATGGGAGCCTAATTGGTAAGAAAACATGGCAATGGTTTTTACTTTGATCACAGACTGAGTTTGCCTCTAATTTCAACGTCAAAGGTCTATATGGAAATCCCCTTTTTAGATTGTTTATGGAGAAATATCCTAGAAATACTGGATTCGATTTACTATCCCTTTTAATTTCAACATAGCTCTACATAGAAATCCCCATACCCTTTTTAGATTGTTTATGTAGAAAGACCCGAGAAATAGTTGATCTGAGTTATCATCTTAAATATCCTAGAAATAGTGGATTCAATTTACTATCCCTTTTAATTTCAACACAGGTCTACATGGAAATCCCCTTTTTAGATTGTTTATGTAGAAGTACCCGAGAAATAGTGGATCTGAGTTATCAGATTAAATTGGGGATTTTGTGAAGTGTTTACAAGATGTGCAATGGCAGGGTAGGAAAGAATTAGAAGCAAAGAATGAGCAATACAAGGGGAGCACATCAGCATCAAAGAGAAAAAGTATTTTAAAAGGGTGATCAAGCCATGGTTTATTTGCTAAGAGAGATTTTCACAAGGTGCTAAAAATTGGTTGAGGCTTAAAAAGATTGTCTTTGCAAATATTGAAGACAATCGATGAAAATGAAAATGCTTTCTTGATGGGTTTTTTTGAAAATTTTGACACCATTCATATCTTCGACGTAGCATGCCTATATCTATATCAGGTTGGTGTGGAAGATATTCAAGATGATAGTTGGAGAATGGGCAAAATGCTCACCAAAGAAAATGTGGAAGGAGATGGAGCAAGTGGTGGATACCAAGGTTGCTGGGACAAGGTTCAAGGCATATAAAATGTATTTGGTAAAATGTTAAGGTTTGAACCCTTGTAATGCATGAATTGCAGATGAACTAATGAAAACTAAAATATCATGAATTGCAGATGAACTAATGAAAACTAAAATATAATCAATGACTTTAGGAGGTTCAATTTTTTAACACAAGGGAAGAATTATACTAGATTGCAAGGCCTTGAACAACCAAAACCTCATTACTCTATTGCACACTAAGTGGAGTTGTTTGCTATTTTGTTGGGCTATTTGGGGAAAGGGTTATAATGTTATCAATGCATATTTTCTAAACAAGAGTACATGTTACCAAACATGAATGCATCCATATTTTCTAAACAAGAGAGTACATATTACCAAACATGAATGCATCCATATTTTCTAAACAAGAGAGTACATATTACCAAACATGAATGCATCCTGTTATGGGGTTTGTAGAAGGAATTATTTTTTTCACCATAACACATATTTTATATTTGATGATGTAGCAATTGAAAGATGACATTGTTTTTTTCACCATAATACATATTTTATATTTGCAGTGGTTGCAATTGAAAGATAACATTGCAATGCATTTTTTTAGGGCTTGGCGATGGTGTACTAACAAAAATATAGTCTGTCATAAAAAAATCTCTATTTTTGACTTTCCAATTGCATTGTTTATAGGTTTGTTAGGTGTACTGCCTTACATAAATCTCTATTTTTGACTTTCTAATTGCATTGTTTATAGGTTTGTTAGGTGTACTGCCTTACATATTGAAATAGCAACAAAACTACTTGACAAAACATACTAGGTGTAGAAAAATGAACTAGAATTTATGCCCTTGAAGGGATTCAACTTTTAGGACCACTCAAGTATTCATAGGATCAAATGGTGATTGAGTATTTTCTTCTAGTCATTTTAAATTGTAAATTATATTTCATTCTGCAAATGATTTCCAATATATATATATATATATGAAAATAAGGTATATAAATGAAGAAATAGTATAAAATAATGAAAAAGAAATTGATGAAAAGAACCCCATCAAAAGAAGAAAAAAAAGAGTGTAAAAGTGAGGAAATTCAAATGCTACTAGAAATAAATTCAGTTTTTACATTGAAAATAAATTAGTGTTTGTGTGCAACGTGTTTAAAATGCCACAATCATAGATTTTTGTTTGAATCATACAATATAATCATGGTCAAACACATTTGAATTTATGTTATTAGGCTAGAGAATAATTTATCCAAATTGTTTAAACTTGGCTAAAATTAGCTAGGAAGATGAATAAATTAATCCAATTGTTTAAGCTGGATTAATGAGTTAAATAGGTAGGTTAGAATACGATAACTTCCCCTTCAGAGAAAAAATAACAAGGCTCTGCATGTTTAAATTCACCCTTAGTTGGTGAAAAATAAGCTATAGTTTAGGAAAAATTAGGATTCAAAGGCTTGAAAATATGTCTGTTTAAGTTTTAAATCATATATTCTTTTTATCCTAAGTATTGGCGCTTAAACATAAAGTAAATAAATGACAAAATATTTTGTCATGTGGTGGATAATCGGCGCGCATGATCCAATTGTCGATGAACTTCCTCACCCGAATCAACGACTCTAAATGCATTTCGCCCCTCTTGCCCTTCCTACCTTTATCGACGGAGGGGGGTTCGAAAATTTGTTTTGCCCCCTCCGGCGCCACCTAATGTGTCACTCCCTCGCTCTTTCGCACCCCCCTTTGAAAACCACATACTACTCGCTCCCCCCTCCGAAAACTACCAAACTACTCCCCTCTCGCCAATGTTCCCTGTGCCCACACTGCCTATCCCTCTGCGACACCTGTCTGATAAATCCCCTAGCCGTTACTGTTAATTTTGGGCAACTAGGTCAAAGCTCCATGTTGCATTGCTCATATGACAATGGCCATATTTTTGTTGGACTCCTCTTTCGGAGAGGTGCAAGATTGATCTAAAGATCATATTGATCGGATGAGCATAACATTTATTTTGAATTTATTTTCCACATGTGCAAGGTCGGCCAGATTTGTAATGTAGGCTCACATGCTTACTAGATGTGTCACACACCCTCATTGATGGATATAAATTGGAGAGATTTGGAGGTCATTTGCTCATCAACTCATCACGCATTCTCTCATTATGATCTGATTGGTTCGATAGCCTTTGGAGGCTTTTTCCCTCTCACACGTGTGGAGCGTAGCTGTTGTTTTCTGCGGATCTGTTTAGGGCCTTTTGCTGCAGCGTTGACTGTGGTAAACCCTTGGTTGTTTGACCTCAAACTTCTGCCAAAAATATGATTTTAGGAGGCCGTATCGTTGGGCACTCAAATCGAGGAATTTCGGGTTGTTTGACCGAAGCCCTAATTTGTTGCGTTGAATTTTCTGCTATTGCCTGCGTTGATTTTTCTGCGATGTCTTTGGGTTGACTAGTGTTGACTTGTGATGAGCTGTCTTTGTGCGCTGTGGGTATGACACATGGAAGATTGGCTGACCGAGAAAGACTTTGCTGGTTGAAGCATCCTGTTGACTACTGTAACACAACAATATCTCATATCTTTGTTGGACAAAAGGAATTTTAATTCTGATCTATATTTGGCTTGTCTTCTATTGATCTATTATTGTGTTCTATCAACATTTTACTTTCAAGTTTATGTGATTTCTATTTTGTATCGGGCCTAAGAAAGATTGAAGTAAAAATGCATCAAGCGTAGAACAACATGGTTATCTAAATTTAATTGTTACACATTCAATTTTTCTCCCAATTACCGTTCAATCCATCTAATGGTCCCATGTCCCAAACATATGTTTTCCTAACCATAAAAGCCTCATAATCCATTCCTGTTACACCATTTTGTCACATTTCACCAACTGAAATGATCTTTGTTGTTTCTAAATTTCCCTCGCACAGTAAAAACTTCTTGAAGCTGAACAAAGAAACAAGAGCGCAACTGTGTAAGAGCCATCATCGTCACCAACCATCAATTGCCAATAATTTCCCGGTAAATACACCACTGTTAGCCCTATTCCTACTGTTTAAATTCTTAAAAGTGGCTCCAAAGGGAAAGAGTAACAATAATTCCGATAATTTGATGATCCCTCCTACAATTGACCTTGATCACATTCCTTTCGCTGACCGATATTATAAAGTTGCACAGCCGAAGCGTGAATTCGATTTATTCGAATTGCACTGCTGGCTCAGAGACAATTTCCATGACCAGAGCGATGATATTGGGCTCTGGGAATCTAATCTATCTTTGTACATTTTTCCCTAGACCCCCTATTTCCCTGAATTTGACCTCAAATGCCAAGCTGGGTATTTACCAAGTCAGAGAGACATTGTCGCCAATAGTGGTGAAATCCTGTTTACAATTACCCCTCAAACAATTGACCAAATGTTGCAGATCCCTCAGAATGACTCCACCACTCCTTTCTTTGTCAAAACCTTAAATGAATTATATCAGAAGCTAACTTTTTCCCAAAGATCCAAGATTTTTGAAATCTTCTACTTGAAGATGCCCAACTACCAAAGAATAATCCACCATATCCTTCCTCCATTTTTCCAGACAAGGCTAAGCAAATCATTTCCCTACTATCTTGTTTACTAAGATACTATTCAAATGAATGGGTAGATGAACCTTTCTAGGTTTTCTATCCATTTTCTCCACTGAAGAAACGCCCTCATTAATTTTCAACTTCAGCCAGTTTCTTGCTGACAACATTCATGAACAATTCCTCAAGTTTCAAACTGAAGGAATGTTCAAATATGCCTCCATTTTAGTTTATATGTTTCTATTTTATCAAGCAAACATGTTTCCATTTGCAGTACAAAAGCTAAATGAAAAGAGAAATCCATCCTCAATTATTTTTTGGACTTCCATAGTGAGAAGAAATTAAGAGGAGTATATTTTTCAAGATTTCATTGATCAGTTTATCCATCCAGCTACATGTTTGTTGAGTAGTAATATAGGACCCAGTGTCAGTGCGGAAATTCAAAAGGTTTCACACCTCAGTGAACAAGTCAAGACAGGAGACTAGTACTTGTACCATAATTATACTGAAATAAGAGTATATGGGCGTGAGTTGCCACCCTATATGCTGCTTAAATATGTACTAATGAGGATTTTCGTATTGGAGTACATCAAGAAAATGATAAACTCTGATGAAGTCCATTTTGTCTTAGCCAATAAGAAGTCACAATTCAAGATGAAGATTCATATTAGACCTTTTATTTGCAACAGTGGGACAATAGGTGAGGATGCATATACCCTCCTGAAGCAGATGAAATTCCTATTGAGTTTCACTTGGTCATATGACCCATTTGGTATTATTTCCAAATAAAGAGGAACAAAAAAATCACTCCATATGTTCACACTCATAGGCTTGAAATTGAAAAGTGTATGAACCAAGTTGAATGGGAACAAAATGCCTTACAAGAAGCAAAGTAGCATCTTTTGTCTACATCAACTTCACAAACTCCCACCCCTCAGGAAAAAGTTGAGAAAAGGCCAAGGGAAGAAGACTCCTTTACTCACAGAGCTTTCAACTAAAGAATTCAAGATTTACAAGAAGAAAGCAAAGTCCAATCCTAAAACAGACTTTGTAAAAGAAGGGGAAGAACAAACTACTATAATATTGAAGGGTCCACACTCTTCAACAAAGTCAGATAACTTCTTTGCAGGATCTCCATCACCTTCAATTTCACAGGGTATTCCAAATACAGATCAAACATCAGGATTGCTTCAAGGACAAACAAAGACAAGTATCTTTGATAAGTATAACAAGATAAAGAAGAAAAATGAGCTTCTCAAAGTCAGCACTTATGATCAATTCTAGAAACAAACTACCACAACCCAACATAGGCTCTTGTCAACCTTCGACACCGAGAGAGGAAGAATGCAGATGGAATTCTTGTAGGCACATGTTCCCCATCCTAAATTTGTAGCTGATTACAAGAATACTACATTTGAATTTGATGCAAAAGATGTCCATCCCATTGATCAGATGGATATGCATAGGCAGACAGGGGAAATGATATGTTCTACATTGACAAACACTGCAATGACTGCTTCCAAATTGCAAGTATCCCTCACCAATATCTAGTCCCAGTTGAAGATTGAGAAAATTTCTTCTTTAGCAAAGGATAATAAAATAAAATCCCTGGAAGACTTGGTCATACAAATTGGATATGACCCAAGTAATGTTAAGGCAGTATAAGAAATAATAAAAAAGAAGAATGCTGACATAACATCACTCAGAAAACAATTGAAATTGTTATAAACCGAGGATCCACAAACTAAAGAGATAGGAGAGACATAAAGCCAAAAAGAAGATATGCTCAAGCTAATTATGGAGCAAAATGCACAGATAAGGAACATGGAAGTAGAGATGGACAAGCTAGTTAGGGAAAAAGAACATAATGCACAACTAGCTGTAGTCCCACTGGATGCAATATCTATTACAACAATAGCACAAGTAGGAATGGCTACATCAACAACAACAGGGGTTTGTACATCAACAACAGCCCCAAAAAAACTTCAGATGCCTCTGGTAAATTGGTAAAAGTTATGGAAAACATGTCCATACTATGAGAAGAAATCAAGAGGTTACAAGAACAGGTAAAAGCCCTAAAATAATAGAAAGCTAGGATTGAGACCTCTCATCTGGCCGAAGTGCAGAAATCACTCAAGCTCACTCAAAGGTTGCATAAGTTGGGGAAGGAGACTACCATAGCTCAAATCTTAGCCCAAGCTAAGGAAAATATATGGATAGATATCAACAAATCTATGAAAAAAATTTGGCCATTAATACAATTTATCTTTGAACAAAATGAGCTAATTCAGAAATCCAGAGAAGCCATTGAACAAATCAAAGAAAAGATGTAAGAAAAACCAGCTGAAGCCATAAATCTCATCAAATTTCTCAACTCCAAAAGCATGTATGAGTTAGAAGAATTGGGGGTTGAGGACAGAGTTGAGACTATATTGGAAGTCAAGAAAGTACTAAGAAAAACCTCATGTTGCAATTGGAGGAAAAATGTCACTTCTTGGAGGTTGGTGTGCAAAGATTCTTCAACAAATTTGAGGTGCTTAATAAAAAAGACTTCTAAGTTTATTAGTGATGAATGATAAATTAATTACTTTGCCTAATTTCAACCAAAAATTAATGGTCGTTGCCAAGACAGTTCCAAATTTGCAGGGATACAAGGAAGTATTATAGGGAAATCCTTCCTAGATACACTGGAGTTTGATTTAAACATCTGGCATGAGATCAAACACATTTTTATCACTACGCGCACCTTTACCAAATATACAGAGGCAGATGAAATTTACAGAAAGTTACTCAAGCTGTCCATCCCAAGTGAAGAAAGGTGGGACAAATTATGTGAGTTACTTGATTGAAAGATGGGTTCTATTTTTAGCAGCATGACCAACAATGCAACAAAGTTCAACAGATAGATCGACAACAGTCTCCTCCAAAATAGGGCCATCAATCCAAGCAGTTCAAACTTCTCTTATATTTTTGTAATAAAAGATGTAATTAGTTTTAGATATTCTTAAATTGCATCCTGATCTGTTATGACATGATATTTTGTAAATAAACTTATAAATACTTCTGATTTTGACGTATGAAGGGTTGATTTTTTGCATCCAAAAAATCTATTGTAAATTTTCAAGTTCTAGTGGACTAATCAGTAATACATAAATCTCTTACACGGGATTCTTGTGTCAAACTGTTGGTGAAGTGCATATTTCGTTGCTTATGTGTTTACTCTCTTTGTTTACCATGCTTATGTGTTTTCATAATCTGAATTATTTAATAGTAAATTGAAAGAACATAATTTGTTTTAATGCACACTATGATTCTCCCTTTGAATAGTTTCAATGTTTTCCATTGAAATTAAGTAAAATAATTATTAATTTCTCTTTACTTAATGGAAACTCTTTTACTTCTTCCTACCCACTTCATTTAAATTTACAGAATCCAATTAGCTTCGCTGCCTTGCCCTGTGTTCCATTGAAATTAAGTAAAATAATTATTAATTTCTCTTTACTTAATGGAAACTCTTTTACTTCTTCCTACCCACTTCATTTAAATTTACAGAATCCAATTAGCTTCGCTGCCTTGTCCTGTAAATATATATATATATATATATATATATATATATATATATATATAATTTGAAACATATCCATTGTTTTAAGTCGTAGACTCCATAGCCCAATGGTAATTTAGACATTAATCAACCAAACAACTTAAATCAATCAAACAAACACTGAACTAGCCTAATATCTTAATACAAACAAATCTATTTTTGACAAAGAGATCCCTCTCTGAAGCTGGCAGGGCTAGATCCCAACTTCCAAAGTGGTTTTGTGGTTACCTCTTGGTTCCTTCACATCCTTGGGGAATTACGGTGTGATAACAGAAGGTGGTCCCTAAACTCCTTGCTTTCAACAAAAGAGAAGAATTTCTCTCTCCCAAATTAGATTCCTTCTTGTACCATTTAGCATTCAACAAATGTAATACTATAGGTCTACAAGTCTTGTAGAATCAATGGTGAACCTATCCAACCCTAATGCCCTTCCCCATTTGAGTTTTAAGATTTATATAATACTCATACATTGCTTCCTCAAACTTGGAAATTCCTTCCCCACTCTCTAAAGTCATTTCTTGAACGTAATTTTTGATTTATTAGGTTAAAGCCTATCTATTGAAAACATGTGTTTCTATTCCCTAAGTTAATTCACAAGCTGCCTAACTTCAATCTCCAATGTTTTTTTTTTTCTTTCTTTCTTTCTTTCTATATGTTTGATGTAATTTCCCAAGTAATGATTTTCCTCTACATATAAGAAAGAAGTTGTTGAGAAATCACATTTTCTACATGATATTAGGTTAGATTTATCTTTCATTATAATTAATCGTGAGAGTTTGTTGGCTTATTATTATTATGCTATGTTTTTCTTCATCAAGCAATTATCAAAATGTGCATGAAGATGACAAAAAAACAAAAGAACACAAAAAATTAGGCTTTCCAAGCCAGGGTCAAAACCCCAAAAGGGGGAAAACCCATAAAATTATCTTCTTATAGAATCATATCAAAGTGATATATCCAAGATCCATGACCATGATCGTGACAAGAATCCAACCCTCAAGATTCAAATTCAATCCCTTCTTCCACATAGCATCATATTTGTCAACAATAAGATCATCAACATGTACAAGAAAAAAACTGTCATATATCCGAGCTAAAGGATAGCCTCCCTTTAAACTTGCAAATTTCAGACTTCGGCCTTCCTTGACTTCACTCTCATTGGATTTATTTTGGAATAGATCATACAAATTTCTTATGTCAAAATGAGCTAAATTCACCCTCTATTTATACTGTTTGGAGGGATTCGAATAGATGTTCCTTCTGGGGTAGGGGCGACTTGACATCTTGATGTGGTTTTGACTCAAATTACATCTTTGAAAAACTCTTTTTCTAGGCTATAAATAATCCATTGACTTTGACTATTACAAATAGTAATGAGCATGAAGAACATGCTTGAATAAAATTATAATTTGTCTTGAGCATGAAACCCATCTTGAAAATAAATATGATTCTTTTTTTCTTCTTTTTTTTTTTTACATAAAATATAAAAGTACAATAATAATTATGAATACCAAACCTAGTTACATTTTTCAATGTAAGTCATCTTGAGTCTTCATTTCATTTGAAAGTTGCCTAAGTTTTGTTGTAGTGTTTTTCTCTCGTTGGATGGAGAGTCAAATAATTTATTTTCTTTTTCTTTTAACTTGTGTTTTGTTTTATGAATACAAGACACAAAACTTTGAATTGGATGTCTCACTGCTAAAATATGGGGCCATATCATCATTGTTTTGTGTTACCGTAGCCCCTAAAACTTTCATTGATTTTTTGTCCTACACATGGCATGATCTAGTGTTGAGTTTTGCATTATTGTTGCATTGTCATTGTGTCATGTTTTCAATAGCAAAATGTTAATAAAATTTAGCATTTTGCTAGCATTATATTTTCATTTGAATTGGGTTGTTCTAGCATCATATCAGGCATTGTCTCCATTGTGTTTGCATTGATTTCATCTTTCTTACATTGACTAATAGCCTTGCCGAAATAGTTCTATTCATATTTGCATTGTAACAATAATTTCTAATTAAAAAATTGTGTGCTATGACATTATTGTTATATCTCCACACAATTCTAGTGCCATTCTTGTAGGGAGTTTCCAATGATATTTGACAATAGTGTATTTTATAGAACTTGATTTTGAAAATCATAAAGTATTTGTAATGGGAACGATTTGGAACAAGATGTTTCAATTGTATATTTATTTATTTATAAGATAATTTCAATCACCCGTTTCACCTGAATTAAAATGTATATACCATAATAGTCTACAAAACATGCATTTATATGAAGATATGCTATGCTATTGCTCCATGAAACAAATTAGCAAGAAAGTAATTAGGAAGGCATACATCTTCTTGATACCCATCTCTTCTCTTCATAGGATAGTACATTCCATTAAAGATGAAAAACAATCACCATTTAAGATTCTATTAAATATTTAGTATTGACATGATATACCACGTAGCCTATATCCATGCTATTTTTTTTTCCTATCACGTTATTTGTTTCAATGGACTTGATAAGACTTTTATATTCTCAATTCACAACTTTTTATTTTCCCAAGGATTCGACAATGAAAAGCATTGTCGATGGACTTGGTAATAGTACTCTAGAGAGTTACATTATAGAGCATGAATTTGAGTCTCCATCTTTAAGTGTTAAGGAGGATGAAAAAACTAAATGACATATTGAAGATTAGGGACTTCATTTTATTTTTCCTTCATCCTTATTGTCTTCACCATCACCTTTGGATTCATCGTTTACCTTCTTATCATCATTTATTCCTCCATTGTGTTCTACACCATTCCTCCCTCCATTTTCTGCACCATTTTTTTTCTCCCCACCATTGCCACCTTTCTTCTTTTCCCCTTTTTTCTTTCTCCCACAATTTCTGTTCCTTTCCTAATCATATCCATCAATCCTTAGTGGGAGGGTCTCCATATAGTTCTTGGTCTTTGTGTTGGTAATCCACTAGCTTATTAAGATCCATCGACATCTCTAGTGAAGTGATCTTATGATTATTTGCACCATGCTCTACATAAGTATATGGTTTTGTAATTGGGTTTCTAATAAAAAGTTTTGTCTTATGAGTTTGTTATCATATCTACACACATTTCCTATGCCATTCTTCCAAGGAGTTCTAACTTATTACAAATGACATTGTAGCATACAAAAATATGAAGAATCACTAGGTAACAATATCACAACAACAAATACTTCATGACACTTATGAAGACTTGTAGTTATTATAATTAATGCATGGAGGATCAAATGTATGGATTAGAGTGAGCTACACTGGTTTATTTTCTTTTCATTAAACAATGGGGCATTACAAGATCTAGATTTCAGGTCATGAAAGGTTTTCTTTCCATTCAATTTGTATATTATAGAGTAGAAATTGTTATCACCCAAAAATTTTCAAAACATCATTGTGTCATGTTTGTTTTTGGTCATGGTTCAAATTAAGTTTAGAAGTCAATTTAGGATTTGGTTAAGGGTAAGTTAGATTTTTATAAGTTCAAAGGTCATCATTAAGTTCAAATAAAGTCTTTTAAAGGTCCATTCATTGTCAAAATATCCATAATTTCCATCTGGGAGTCATTCCATAAAGTTTTGGGTCAAAACTGTGCAATTAGCCAAGAATACATGTTTTCTTAGCACCACTAGTTCAAAAAAGTTTATTTGTGCTAAGAAAGTGCTAATAGTTTCGTAGCGCAAACTGGGAAAAATACACCGCGGGCGCTACGAAAGTGTGGTTTCTTAACTGTCTTGTCATTTGAGCTGGAAATTGTCAGAATTCGTTGGGAAATGGTAGGTTAGTGGTATGATAGGTCAGTTAATGATGAGATTCGATGTACTTACCCATGCTGCAGTCATCATTGTCATGATAGGGCATGAATGAGGCATAATTCAGTTATGAGATGACATTTCAAATTCAAAATCTTGCTTAATTGGTCATACACATTTCTCTTGCCTCCATTTGAATGTCTAAGCTCTGAAGTGTCAAGCCAAACCTGTGGCTATTTAATACAAAGTTTTTCTTCATTCTAATCAAGCGAGGTTGATATAAACTATTCAAGCGAGGCTGTTTCATAAATTCAAGCGAGGCTGACAGGTTTTTCTGAGAAGCATGGCAGAGGAAAAGAAAGTCCACAGAGGGGGACACTGCTTAAGATATGAGCCTGAAAATATGAAGGCCATAATTGAAGACCCAAAAGTGATGGAGTCATTCAACAGAGTAGGTTGTCTTCGGTTTTGTGAAAAGCTGCAGGGTTGCCACACGCAGATGTCTAAAGAATTTGCCTTGCACTTCAATGGAACAACTACCAAGGTTGGGATGCTAAGTGTGCCAATTACACCAGAGATTATTGCTGCTGTGACAGAGATACCAAGGGGTCAAGAGACTTGGTTCAAAAGTTTCAATTTTGATATGGAGCCATGCAAAGAATTCATAAAACCTGAGTATGTAGATATGGACCTCAATAACACTATCCCTAGAGGTTGCATCAAAGACACTTATGCAAAGCTACTGCTCAACATCCAAAGATATTTTACATGTGAAGGCAGATATCATAAGGTCTACACATATAATTTCAAGCCGCTTCTGCATTTCACAGGTAATATTTCACTTGATTTTCCCTTTTACTTGCATAGGAGTCTTGCTAAAATGGCTGATAAATTATAAGCCAAATTTGAAGGTTGTGAAACATCTTTATTTCATCATGGTTTGATAAAGTTATTGATTTTGAATGAGCTTCAGAAGATAGGCAGGGATTGGTCATCCTTTTTGTTTATAAATGGTTTTGAGTTGGAAACACTAACTCTTGCTAGAAACCCTAAAACTAAAGGAACTCCATCACCACCAGTAGCAGAGTCTAGTCAACCTGTAGTTACAAAACCAAAGAAATTTGCAAAACTGAAGCCAAGGAAACAAGTTGAGAAAAGGACAGAGTAGACACAAGTGCTCGATACTCCAACTCCATCACTTGCAAAACAGAGGTCAAATATTGTCGAAGAGTCAAAATAGAAACAAGATGTCAGTAGGCATGAAATCAAAAGAGTAACAAGAAGCCAAGCAGTGGCATTAAAGGGAAAAACAGTTGCTACAGATACAAAGGACAACCCAATGATAAAGGGAAACTTAGATGACATCCTACATGCAATTGAAATAGAGGAGACACCCATTGTGCAAGATGACTTCATTGGAGAAGATAAGCACAAACAAAAAAAATCTAAGTCTGTAAAGAAGTTTGAGTTTGAGGGTGAAAATGACGCTTTTATCTTTCAAGCTAGAAAGCCTTTAACTAGGCATGCTAAGAAACTTAAGGAGGGCATCAAGGAATTTCAAGAAACTATTTAAACAGCTAAAGCCCCTGAAGAAGTGGTTGATCTGTCAACACCTGCAGAGAAGCATACAACTAGCAGAACAAAAGAGGGAAAGAAGAAGTGTCAAATAAAACATAATTTAAACATCTTGAGGAGAAATTGAGGTTGGAAAACCAAGAAATTGCTATGATGAGAAAGAGGGCTAGAAAGCATAGTGTTGAGAAAGCAGAGTTTAAAAGAATGAAGGCACTGTGGGAAGGTAAAACCGGTTCTATGTCTGAAACCCCAAGAAATGCAGAGAAATTTTTCACATGGACTGTCCCAGCAATAAAGGAAACCAAATTTGTCAGAGTAATAAATACTCACTTGAGAGCTAGTAATAGGAAACTTAAAGGTCAAGTGGAAGATTTGGAGCAGCAGTTGAAAGTGATTTAGGATGAGTTAAAGAAAAAAGGTGCAAAATGACAATCATTAAAAAGTCAAAAGCTAAATCAAGTGAAAATTAAGAAGGAACCTCATGAAAACTGTGTTTTTCAGTTCATATGGATTTTTGATTTGATGAAATCAATGTTATTTTTAGTTTTGGCACATTTATAGTTTTCACTTTGAAAAAATTTGGACAAAACTGCTCACTCAGCAATTTCGTAGCGCAAACAGTGTAAAAAGAGTGAAAAGCGCTACGAAACTATTGTAGCAGCTTTTTTCACTCTTTCTCATAAATTTTGGAAGGGAAAAAGTATGAATTATGACCTGAAATTGCTAGGGAAGATGTATGAAATGATAATGAAGATAATCCCGGAGGAAAGAAATCAAAATTTTGAAGAAGAAATGGTAAAAGAGCCGTGCTACGAAAAGCGTTATGAAACTGTGTTGTTTTCGTAGCACAGTCTATTATAGTTCATTTGAAACAATGTAAAGATGGTTTGGGACAGCTGGAGCTTAGGGAGGATTTTTGGCAGGTGTTACTTCAGTTCCTAACAGCAAAGGACCTCGAAATCATGAATTCATGATGGTCATAACATCTCAAAACTGCAAGGGACCCTATCCCTAGAAAACAGGGGACTGTTTCCTACTTTGATGGAGGTTAGCATTATGGTAATCAAGATTTGAAGCCAATCATTTAGATTCAATCAAGTGTAAATACATTTGGAAAAGGGTGTAATTTAATTAAGATAAGGTTGTCATATATAGGTGATTAAGATTTTGAATCCTATTTGTAATAGGACTATTTAGTAGATTAGCTGTCCTTTTGTAATAAATACCATGTCATATGGTTAGACAAGGTGTCAAGAGTCATGAGTTTGATGTATCTAGCATCAGATAAGGTTTTCTTATGTTTTAAATGATCTATAAAAGATCAAGAAGTCAAATATGCTAAGGGTTGGACATTTTTAGCAAAGGACTGTGTTTATTGTAAGTGACTGGTTTTTAACTTAATACAGAGATTTCTACTTAGCCAACTTGAGATTCATAAAGAGTTCTAGTGTGTTCTTGTTCTAATTGCATCGTTTTACTATCCTATGGCAGTGGTGTTTGTTTATGTTACTCAGAATTCATCTTTGATGCTCTGAATTCCTATATAGACAAACTGACTGTGTTTTTTACAGTTTCACATGTGTATCTCTTGACTAAACTCTGATATGCCTCAACTTCCATGATAAGTAGATTGATTGGTTTTACTGAAACTATTTTGACTCCATAAGCCCAATGTGCACTTTTTGATGTGATTTACAACCAATATCTGTCATTTATCTGCTTATTACCCCACATAGAGTTAGCCATATATACTTTATATCCAAATCATTAACCCTTGACAGAGCCCTCTCAGGTTGAGGAGGCTAAGCCTCAATCAAAATATTGGTTTGAAACAGTTGCATGAGATTGATTTGATTAGCAGCCTATTAGGTCTAATTTTGTGATAACATAAATAATGTCGGGGACAATTGTGGACACTGTGTCAAATATGCATTATTATGATTTCTTCATTCACTTTCATCATGCTATTCACATAGTTGAATGTGGTGATTGGACCCATTATTGTCACTTTTGGAATGCACCAAAACAATGCCATCAATATGGATTTGAGAAGAAACTCACTCCATTACATGGAATAAGGTTGAAGATGTAGCTAAGTTTGAAAACTAGGAATAAGAGAAAATAGTGCACAATGTAATACAAGAAGAAAATAAAACAATGGTGAATATGATAGAATAAATGAAATTAAGAGTAAAGGCCATATAATTTTTGTTCTTTTTATGAAGATATAATGGCCTAGTTATTGTTGTAATTAATGAGCACAAAAGTAGGAAGAAGAGAAAATAGTGGACAATGTAGTAGTAGAAGAAAATAAAACAATGGTGAAAATTATAGAAGAAACGAAATTAAGAGTAAATGCCATATAATTTTTATTCTTTTTAGGGAGATATAACGACTTAGTTATTATTATAATTAATGAGCAAAAAACTAGGAAGAAGAGAAAATATTGGACAATAATAGTAGAAGAAAATAAAACAATGGTGAAAATGATAGAAGATATGAAATTGGTGAAAATGATAGAAGAAATGAAATTGGTGAAAATGACAGAAGAAGCGAAATTAAGATTAAAGGGCATATAATTCTTGGGATTTTTAGAGAGAAATAATGGCTTAGAGTTATTATTATAATTAATGAACAAATGGATCAAATATAGCAAATAGAGCTATAGAAAGTTTTTTTTTGGAATGATCAAGAGAAGTGCTCATAGTTGTTTCCATAATTGACGAAGAAATAAATCAACTGTAAGGATGACAATGAGATATGCATTTTTTAATTTTTGAAGCCTAATTTTACTATTGTAGTTCACCATAAATATTCCACAATACAATCTTAAATTGTCAATTATTTCCGACATTCTTCTATGGTATGATTTCCATATAATTCCTAGGATTTCTATAGAGATATTCCACCAATTTTGTTAAGTCCCTATATTAATAGTGTAGCCCCTTATTATGTTTTTTTTTTTTTGACAATAACGGTTATTTTTATTTAGGGCGGAAAACTAGCTGCCGCTTGCTCTTACATTACAGCAATGACAGAGATCGATTCTCGTGGGTAGCTGTTTGGAATTGCTGTCAAAGAAACCAGGAGACAGATCACCAAGAAGGTTCGTCTCACTTTAGGGATATTACCAGGCAGACATGTGCTCAGATTCATTGAATTGATCGCTTCACCTACTTTGACAGGAATCTGTCCCTCAAAAATGAGTGAGGTGATGTAGAGCTGGGCAATGGACGAAGCATCGCACAAGGGCCAGAAGACTTCCCTGGGCATTTCATGTTTGAGGCGACCTCCTTCGTGCAGTACATAAAAGAAACAATGCAATTGATTGATGGAAAGGAGTGATTATCTGCTTCAAATTTGGGGATGCAGCTGCTGTAAAGGAGATGCTCCAACGCAGGGCCCGATTTTTGCAGCGCACTGATATACAAGCCGAGATTGCAGCCTTTCGGAGATGAGGAACTTTGATAATGATGAAAATGGGCTTCAGATTTGAGAGCAGGGTAAAAGTCAATACTGGAACTGAGCTGGCATCTTGAAGTTCCTTTGTGGGCGCTTGAAACAGAGCGCATCGACAAGAAACTGAGGCTATTGAAAGGAAAACTAACAGGAGGTGAGAACAGGCCTGAGACCATAGTTTTAATTAGATTGATAATACAATGAGGTGAGATCCCGAAGAGCAAAGTACTGAGGAGTAGATTGATAGCCATAGGATCGTTTAGGATAGGAAGTCCGATCAGCAGGAACATTAAGGAATGGAACAGGAAGATTCAATCGAATTGACCACCAGAGATCTCCGAATACGGAGGGAGCCAAGATTGGCCTCCTCATCTGCTTGAGAATTGAGATTCCTTAATATGTGGAAGAAGGAGATTTTACTGAACTTGGGTAATAAGAGACGTATTTTTTTGATAATAGAAGCTAAGTGAACCTGGTGGGGGGTCTTATGAGAGGTCAGCGCCTGGATGATGAGTCTGGAATATCCAAAGACAGAGAGCGAAAGGATATTTCTATTGATTTCCAGATTCAGGCCCTGCCACAGTGCCAGAGCCTCCGCTCTGTTGTTGGATTCAATACCAAGGCCCCAATGGAATCTTAATTCAGATGAACCTCCTGGACTCAGAAGAACCCCACCTCCGCCAGCAACCCCAGGGTTGCCTTTAGAGGCCCCATCGAAGAATAAGTAATGATCATCCAATGCCGACCTCCATTTGATAAACTCCTATTCATCCAACCTAATCTCCCAGTTGGCATGTGCAGATGCAGGAGGAGAGGACCTTTCCTTCAAATTCGGAACAAATTCTTTAAGCCAATGCTCCTCCTCATTTTCCAGACTCGTTTTATTTCTTGAGGAAGTATTGGCTTCCAAAGCCTCACCCAGCAAAGCTTTGATTTTATAAATAACTCTGATTGAAGTGCAGCTTTCTCCTCTGAAAATTCTATTATTCCTTTCCAACCACAGCTTCCAGCAGATGAATTTAGGGATCCACATCCAGCATGTTTTGAGTAGACTTTTTTTTGTAAGGCAAAAGGGAGATAAACTGGCCCAAGTTCGGAACAGAGAAGGGATGTTGCTTGGGAGGTCAAATTTAACTGGATCTAACATCAGAACCCCCATCCAGACTACCTGAGCAAAGGGGCAAAGCAACAGCAAGTGATTGGCAGTTTCTTCATCAGCCAAGCAAAGAGGGCACCTGGAAGGCCCTTCCATCCCTCGTCTACGCAAATTATCTCTGGTAAGAATGCTTTGGTGCGCTACAGTCCAACAGAAAGAGTCAATTTTGGGGAGAGAGGGGAGATCCCAGATAAATTTCCATTGAGTTGGGTCAGGGGGAGCATAAGGAATAGCTATCAATCTTTTATATCCTTCGGAGGCAGTGTAAGAGCCTGAGAGGGAGCCCCAGCCTCTTTTGTCCTTAGAAGTGGCCTTTGAGGGAGATTTCCCTTGAAGCAGATCTAACAGTAACGCAGCTTCCCCCTGCAACCAAAGGGGAACCTCCCCCAGATTCCAGCTATCCCAGAGTCTACCAGGTTCATCCTTCCAGTTAGAAATATCCCAAAGAGTGTTCAAATTGCAGGACTGAAGCCAAGCTTTGATATTTGCTAGACCTTCCACTTGAATCAAAGGCTGAGCTCCCAGAATCGAATCCTCCCAAATTTTGACTCTTCTCCCATTTCCCGGGATCCAGTAGAGATTATGGCTGAATTGCTCCATTGCAGAACTGCAAAGTTTGAAGATCGGAGATCCTTTTAAAGTTCTTGGGGGTTGATCCAAACATCTCAACCGCTGCCCATGGAAATATTTCTTCCATAGGACTCTTTTACTCCAGCTAGAGTTCCCAGAGACTAAATTCCACAAGATTTTGGATCCCAAAGCAAGGTTTTGAGCAGCCAAGTTGCGCAGATGGAGACCTCCTTCCAAAAGAGGTCTCTTGAGAGTCTCCCAGTTCACTAAGTGTAGCCTTCTATCATTGTTATTCCCGCCTTCCCACATAAATCTTCTCAACAGACTATCCATTTTACTGATAAAGGTTTTGGGGGCAAGGAGAATGGAGTGCTGATATAGAGGCATACTGATAAGGACCGATTTCATAAGGATGACCTTCCCAGCATTATTCAGCCAAGAGGCTCCCCAAGCCTGGATTCTGATCTTTAGCTTGTCGAGCAGAGGCAGCCAATGAGCAACTTTAGGCTTGGATTTGAAAATTGGGATCCCGAGATATTTAAAAGACTCCCAGTTTCGAATTCCATCCATTTCTAAGAGCCTTGCAATATCAGACAGCTCCTTGATCGAGCAATTCCAGCCATAGATAGAACATTTTCGATAGTTAATCTTGCTGCCCGAGATCTCCTTGTAAATGTCCAGCTCCTTCTTGAAGGATCTGGCAGAGGTTATGCTGGCTCCTCCAAGCAACAAAGTATCATCAGCGAACTGGGCGTGATTGATGTCTTTCACCTTGTGAGTCGTTCTGAGGCCAGGCAATGATTGGATCTGTTGGTTGTGATCAAGTTGGAAACTGAGCACTGAGGCCTGAATAGCATAGAGGAGCGGAGACAAGGGACAGCCTTGTCTAAGGCCCCTGGAGGCTTGGAAGAAGTCAGTAGAGCAACCATTAACCAATGGCGCAATCCATGGCGAGGCAATACAAGCGTTCACCCAGTTGATGAAGACTGTAGAGAAGCCTAGCTTCTTCATCACAATGAACAAAAATTCATGTCTCACTCTGTCAAAGGCGTTAGCCAGATCGAGCTTAATCACCATTCCTTTCTCATTTCTTTCACAGCTAGAGTGAACTGCTTCTTGCACCAGCACTATGTTGTCCAAAATATTTCTACCTTTGATGAAGCCACCTTGATTTTCAGGGATGATGGCTGGCAGTATATTCTTAAGGCGATTGGCAATTATTTTGGAGACCAGCTTGTAACTGGAATTGCACAAGGAAATGGGCCTGAATCTGCTGAAGTCAGAGGCACCTTTCTCTTTCGGAATCAAGGTGAGAAAGGCCGAATTGATGCCACCGCCCAGCTTTGCACAAGACTGGGACTTTCTGACCATTCTCAAAAGATCTTTTTTGATTGTTGACCAGCAAGTCAAGAAAAACTTAACTGAGAACCCATCGGGGCCTGGGGCTTTATCAGGCTCCATGCCATCCAGAACTTTCTTGAGCTCGTCCATACTGATCGGAGCAGTCAGCATAGCATTATCCGAATCCTAAACGCAATTGGGGATTAAGTCAATCGGGTAGGCATGAGGATCAATAGGTGGATCTTCAGGAGCCGAATAGAGATCTTTGAAGAAGGAGTAAGCAGCTCTCTTGATGCCATCGAAATATTTAACAATAGTGTTTTGGAAATGTATCTCAGAAACTGATTTGAAATGCTTACGAGCTTCGGCTTGTTTGTGGAAGAAGCTGGTGTTTTTATCTCCAGACTGTAACCATAGATTCCTTGACTTCTGTCTCCAGAATTCTTCTTCCTCCCTGCTAGATCTATGAAAATATTTTTGTAGCTCGACTTATTTTTGGAGAAGACATTGTGTTACAGGAATGTGCTCCATAGCTAATTGATGAGAGGCAAGACTATTAAGAGAGTCTTTTCTTTTGGCAGAGGGGGTTTTCAGTCTTTTGGCCCACTCCTTAAGACTTCTTTTCAGGCCCCTGATTTTTTCTTCCCACACAAAGAATGGGGAGCCATTGACAGGCCTATTCCAGGCTTCAGAAACCACCTCTTGGAATCCTTCTTGCTGGATCCACAGGGGACTAAAGCGAAAAGGGATGGGACCCAGATTACTGTCCAGGGAAAGCTCGAGGAGGATGGGCTTATGATCAGAAATGGAATTTGGAAGAATTTTAGAAGTGGCCATAAGATCGCAAGTCATAAAAGAAGAGTGGACAAGGAATCTGTCCAAACGGGCAGCAATGTGATTGGGGGCTAATCTTTTGTTGGACCAGGTGTATTTCCCTGAAGAAGGTTTAATATCCTCCAGATCCCAACCCAGCATAATATCTTCAACCCATTCTCTGGATGGATCCCTGACAAGGGAGCCTCCCTTTTTCTCATCAACAGCAAGGGTGACATTCAGGTCACCTGCAATAATGATATTTCCTGGATTTTGCTCTGAAAGAAAAGATTGAAGCGAGTTCCAACAAATTTTTTTCTCGTCTGGCAATACAGGAGCATAAAGATTAAACATACTTACTTGTTGACCAGAATCTTTGTGGAGGAGCTAAGTGAAGAGCCAATGGGGGCTACTTTTTTCTTGAAAAAGGTCATATATGGTGCTGTTCCAGAAGGTGGCTATTCCACCAGAAGCGCCTCTAGCACTAACCGCTCTTCCATGACCTTTTTGCCAAAAAACTTTACTAGCTTGGAGGAGAAGGAGATCCTCCATCTTTGTCTCCTGGATGAGGAGGATTTCAGGCAAATATATTCTCACTATGTCTTTCATGGCTTCCTCTTTCAACCTGCTACCTAAACCTCTGCAATTCCAGGAGACGTATTTCATTATTTACTGACTTGGGGGGTTATGGCTCCTTTTGGAGCCCTATTATTCTTGCGCCCAGATCTAGTGTTCATCATTCCTTTGAGGGTTTTTTGGGAACCTTGGAGGACATCTAGGTAGGTTTTTTCCTCTCTCTGTTTCTTCTTGGATTTTCGACCCCTAGTCGTCTTGATAGGAGTGACTTGCGAATTGTCTGATTCGGAGTCTCTCTCTTTTGTTTCTCCCTCCGAATCAGATGCAAGACTGATGTGCTCTTCGTTGCCTTCGATTTCCTTCTGAACATCATCAACTGGTGGAATAGATGTATCGACTTCAGTTTCTTTCACTGCCTTCAAATTGTTTTCTGTTTCCTCTGGGAGCTCCGTGACATCCACCTTTTTTCCTGAGGAGGAGCCATCATTAGGAGCAACTGAGGACTTTGGATTAGTTTGTGGCTTCCCCAAAGGCACGGATTTATTCTGCCCCGGAGGCTTTGGGACAGCCTTGCCCTTTTTTATTTCTTTCCATCCTTCTTCTTCAACCTTGTTCCCTGTTGGAGCTTTTGGGCAGTTTCGCTGGAAGTGACCATGTTCATGACAGGTTCGGCATTTGAATGGAAACTGCTCGTAATCCAGCTTTTGGAAATGCTGCCAATCTCCAACTGTTAGTTTGACCGCTTCTGGCAGACCAGCTTCCAGATCTACTTCCACGCAGATTCTAGCACAGGTATATTGTCCCTTGTGGTCAGCTTTGTCAATGAAACGACCCAACCCATTACCAATCTTCTGCAGGGATTGATAGCTCCAGCAGTGAATCGGGAGGTTAGGGAGGTGAACCCAGACCGGCACCTCCCTAGGGACATCGACAGAGGGATCGAAATTAGGACTCCATTTGTTAAGATACAGTCCCTGATTTCCCATGAAATACGGCCCATTTCTGAACACCAGATCTTGATCTTCTTTGGAGGTAAATTCAAAAATGAAATAGCCTCTTCCCACAGCATAACAAATCACGTTGTTTTTCAGCTGAGGTCTCCAGTTTCGCTGAATCCAATCGTCCGTGGTTTTTGTGGATGGCCAGCGGCCCATAAACTGCCCAACCAACCCTCTGTCAGCCAGTGCAAGAGCAATTTTGATCGATTGTTCCTCTGGTAATGCAATCTCTGGTATTTCTTAGAGCTTTTTTATGAATTTCGGCACTTCAAAGTTCTTGGGTATCTTCCCTTTCTGCATTAATATATTTCTGAAAGCGTCAACAGAAGAAGACGGTGGGGTGGGAGAGGACTCCCCACCCCCAGGGCCGCTCATGGCGACGGCAAGCACGAAGGCGGTAGCAAACCTAATCTCGACTACGCAGAGCAGAGCAGAGCGCGCGCTACTCTTCAATCAAGATGACATAAATTGTTACCGTGTATTAAAACGAAAATTTCTTTGTGTATTGATATTCCTGTACATAGCCGTAACAAATGTGATATTGCATTTATACTTTTCCTTTATTATATGCACGAATAGTTTGTTCACATCGATGATGATAGGTTATAAATTTTTTTTGTATGGTAAGTTTTGTGTGTGTGTGTGACAAACACCAAATCCGCAAATTTGTGAAGGATGTTCCCTCTTTCTTGAACCCACAACAAGCATTTGATATTTTAATTTATGTCAAGAATGTTTGAATTTGTGGATTACTTAATGTTTATAAAATTTAAACCCTCCACATCTTTCCTTATCAAATTCATCTACAATTCATATAAATCATTTAAATCTCGACAATTCATACAGTCTATAGAAAACCATAAAACACAGCACGAAAAAGAATTATTACATACCTAGACATGCGAGGCCATGAGCGTTTATCGAATGTTGTACGACGAACTGCTTTCACAGCGAGATCCACATCTTTTTGTCTAGCTTCTGATACGTTTGCTATCACATCTCTTGTTCGAGGATCCAAAGTCCCAAACGTTTTCCCTGCAACAATGTAACAATAAATGAACACAAATCAGAATTTTATTTTTAACTACTCAACAGTGAAAAATACTTGAAATTGAATCTTCAAACTCTCCGTCGATGAAACGCTCTTATTCTTTACTGTAACCTGAGGCCAAACGGTAAGACAAGCCATGTAGAAAGAAATATTTCCAAACTGACTACAATACAAAGGGTCTCCTGTAGTTGGTTTTACCACCAACACAAGTGAGCAATGGCATGCGGATGGATAGGTAATTTGGAACGGCAGAGCAATTACCTTGCAACTGTTGCCATCTGTTAGTGTTGAATCGATGACTGTGCATGATTTAATCGTCTAACATAAGATGTAATGTAACATATTAGGACAGAAAAAAAGTTAGGAAAGTTGTTTTCAAATAATAACGCCTTACGATGTAAATATAAAGTGATTTAAAAATAAAAATAAAAATTATATATATTTAATATAGAAATTATTATTTCTTCAATAGTATATATTTACACAAAATTAAAATATTAAATTTAGATAAAATAATTTACTTAGTAAAATTTTAAATAAAATAAATAAATATAAATTGTATATGAAAATGTTATTATATTTTTCTCCTAACTTAGAATAATTTTAAATAACTAAAATACTAGTGGTAATATTTAATAAATTTAAATTTAAAATGAATATATATATATATATATTATTGATTTATTAAAATATAAATTTATGATAAATAATAATATATATTAGTTAAACTCATGGGGTGTAAAATAAAGAGTTATGGGTTGTATGGTTAAGATGCTTGGTGATGTGGGCTGTTTGGAAACTAATTTGGGATAATCTTAGCATTCCTAAAATAAAATTCTTCTTCTGGATCCTGTTTCAAAACAAAATCTTGACAGGAGAAAATCTTTGCAAGAGGAATATTGCAGGTCCCCACCGATGTGCTCATTGCAAAGCAGCGCTGGAAACTACAGGTCATCTGTTCCTGGAGTGTGACTTCGCGAAGGAGGTTTGGTACCTCTTTCTAGCTGGCCTGAATGTGCACACTCCCACTCACTGTACGATTGAATCCATGTTTCTCTCATGGAATGCTGCTTATCCCTACAATATTGTCAGCAAATCCACATGGCAAAAGGTGTGGACAGCCGCTCCCAAATATGTTTGCTGGAAGATCTGGCTGGCCAGAAACGAAATCATCTTCAACAACAAAGAAATGACAGCAGCTAAAGTGGCGGATCAGGCCAAATCCCTCCTTCTAGAGACCTTGATCCACTCACAGTTCAAAGAGGATCATACTCTTCGGCCCGAAGAAAGGTTGTGGTTGGCTCCTTTCACCGGCATGATCAGCTCCTCAGCAAATCTTCGCACTGTCTACATGGAAAATTGGCAGATCCGCATTCCGGAGGACAGATTTCACCAGTGGTGGAAATCTCAAGGAAAGCACGCTGTCTTCTTTGATGGTGCCTCAAAGGGCAATCCGGGAAGATTGGGTGCAGGCGGGGTGATCTATTACCCCAATGGAAACAAAGAAGAATTCAGCTGGGGTCTAGGACTGAAATCCAACAATCAAGCAGAAATCTTAAGTTTATGGAAAGCATGTCAAATTGTCAAAAACGTAAATCCAAGTGAAATAGCAGTTTTTGGAGACTCAGAGGTGATAATAAAATCAATAGTCAGCAAGAAGGACCTCAAGAATCCGGTGCTCAATAAACATCTAGCCAGAGTTAACAGAATACTGAGGGACATCCCCTCAGTTAAAGCCTTCCACATACTCAGAGATCTAAATCAGGAAGCTGATAGATTGGCCAATATCGGCTGTTTGCTTCACGAAGGAATGATAAGTCTAAATGCTGAAGCTCCGCACATAACCATTATCCCTTAAAAGGCCCTTGGCAAACTTGATGTAACTGCTGCTCCGAATGAGATTCTTTGTATACTGGCTGCACAGGCTCTGCCATATCAGCACTCTTTTTCAATAATATAACCGTTCTAGTTAAAAAAAAAAAAAGATGCTTGGTGATGTGAAAGTCATTAGTTCCAAATTTCATTGGAAAAAAATCCAGTTATGTTAAGGGTCGGTGTGGCCTAGGCCGAGTGGGACCCCGGGTGATTTTGATGGCCTAGAAGCCCCTAGGTTCTAGTTTCTCAAGCCAAAGGTTAAGCGTGATGGTCATCTAAAGACTCACACAATTTAGCAATATTTTTGTGTGTGTGTGTGAGAGAGAGAGAGAGTAAGAGTCAAGCAATCTAAGAGAGTTTTTTTCATCTTCAACCCTCTTAGTATCGCAAAGGTGACAGGTTCTTTCTTCTTAGGGTGTTTTATGAATAAACGAATGCTTTGTTTCACTTCAAAGCTCATGAGAAAATAGTTCTTATATTTGTGATGTTCATTTTCTCCTTTTGGTTAGTAAGGGTGGGGTTTATCACCTCCTTATAATAACCTAGCCTTTTTCCTGCTCCTTATCATCCCAATAATTATCTCAATATAGAATATATTTTTGAACACTATCCTCATTCCCCCAAGATAATCTCTATTATTTTTGAATATTGGAATATATATTGTCCTTTAAGAAAATTTCGCCTTTCAACTAAATTCAAATTATCATCAATGGGCTCCAGATCTAAAAAAGTAGCACTAATATATATATATATATATATATATATATATATATATATATATATATAATTAATTCAAAGGACAATAGTTCAAGTGGAAGCTATTCATTGTACTTCTCCCTCCATCCTCGTTCTATTTTCCCAAGACATGTTAACGAGTGTGGTAAAAAAATTATACAAGTTGAACATTCATGTTGAGAATAAACAAACAAAAACTAAGAATCTTTGAATATATTAAAATTGAGGTGAATAGTAACAACCGGTATTATTTCATCTCAAATCTTATCCAAATTAATCTGTCAAAATTACTAATTATAAACATTCATGTTGAAAAAGAAACCCAAAAAGATAAGAATCTTTGAATATCTTAAAATTGAGGTGAATAGTGACAAACAATTTAGTTTGATCTCAAATCTTACCTAAATTAATCTTTAAAAATTATAAACTAACCACTTCTTATTAAAAAAACAATGATACAAAATTAAAATATTATTATTTTTTTCAATTAACCTAAAATAATTTTTAATAAATAAAAAAACTATATTTAAATTTAAATTTACATAAAATTAAAAATATAAAGTTTATACAAAAATATGATTATCTTTTTCTTTCCCTTAACCTAAAATAACTTTTAATGATTAAAAATGTTTCTTCCGCTTCAGCAATCAAAAATCTTGAGAGATCATGAATTTCGGTAGCGAATAAATTTTACAATCTTTTCCAGCGTCTATTCGATCTGAGGCTTACCCTCTAGGTCCGATCCAAAAGCTTCTATTGTAACGCTCTCACGGTAACGCTCTCACGGTGGTTATAACCGTCTAAAAACCCAACTAATTCTTTATTACAACTGATTCCAACGATTTACACGCATGTTACAATGATGCAATCAAATAGTCTTTTTTTTGGTAGGTCTCATTTTTCCAACAAGTCAAATTTTCATTTATTTTGATTAATTTTTTTGAAAAAGTATTGACAGTAGATAGTCAGACAAAATTGTAAAGACAAAATTTTTGGTAAAACTTTAACTTCCAACATAATTCTAACCAAATTTAAAATCAAATTTGATTTAAAAAAAACAAGCAGTTTCAATGTTGTTTATTGCATGCTCAAATTTTGGATGCATAGTAAACCTCTTATATCTAAACCACATAAAATACAATCAAAACCATCATCAATACAACATTTTAAGATCAAATATGGAATTACTTCACTATTTCAATTTCAATTTCTAAGCTTCATGAATTTAAAGTAGAATCTCACCCTTAAAATGTTCATTAATCTTTTAATCTTTAAAATCCATCTCCATGCATATTTAGCATCTGTGGGCTTAAGATAATGCTCATTTTCTAGGCTACGATAGTAAAACTTCCCTATTGCATTTCTAATAGAAGTTAATGAAGAGATATTCCAAATATGTAGCGAAAGGTTTAGGATTCTTACCCAAACTAGAGCCGAAGTTATCAACACCATAATCGAATCTAAAGAGGGAGACTAAAGCTGCATGAAGAGACCAACACTACCCCCGGAACTGGGGTCCTATATCACAAATAATATTCTTTTCCTCAATATTATCAAAGACAACAACCAAAAAACCCCAAGCTAAAGAGTAACTATTCATAGCTTGAGACAATAGTGGTTTCCACATATTAGAAATCCACTAATGGCGATCAATTAGTTGCGGAAAAAACCCATTAAATCTACAAACCAAACCTAGATCTGAAAAATAGTCTTCATTGTTGAGGGCTTCATCTCCCAAGGGAACCTTATGGCAAGAACTTCTTGAACTACCAAAGCAATAGATCCATATTTCAACATGGCGCTATAAGAGGTCTTTAAATGAGCTTTCTGAGAAGAAGAGCTTGCAGAACCAGTTGTCATTCCTTCAAGAAAAATTGTCTTCTCCACTAAAACAAAAATATTTTCCATTATTTGAAGGTTCGTGCAACAAAGGAAGGATAAGTTGGCTAGGGAGAAGTCCTAGCCACCGTGGGGGTCTGCCGAGCCTGATCCATCTCCATCCTCATCTCATTTGGTTGATACTTTTTAATTAATATCTTCAATATCTCTTTTCTGAGAATTTTTAATGTGTCAATATTTTGTTTAAACTATTTTATCTGTTCTTAAATTTTATTGTAGTTTGATTCTTCAATTCCATTTGAGTGTGGACAAACTCTTCTTCTTTCATGATAAGGGTTTTGTAGAAATCTCTAATTTTTCCTTCTAAGTTGGCATAGACATATTGTTGTGAATCCTCATCACATTAGATTGTATCATTTTGTATACAATCTATACATTATGATGATGAAACTTCTATGCAAACTCCATTGAGAAATGCGATAATGTTATCCTCTTCCTCTCATAAAATAATGTTAACACCATTTAGACTTATTTTTCTCAATGTTTCCATCCAATTAGAACCTAGAATCATGTCACTCATATCAAAACTAATAAAATGTGTAGCCTTGAATTGGGATACAATGTTATGATTTTTTATTAATAATCTTAAGTCCTGAACTTCAAATATCTTGTCATCATGAGTACTTTGTTTTAGGAATATACCTCATTATGATATGAAATTAACATTTGATTCACCAAGTTGGCATCAATATAATTTTATTCTTAATCGAAAAAAATAACAATGATAATATTCTTTCTCTTTGGATTTTAATCACTTAAACACCACAATTGAATTTTCTATGTTAGGAATTGTGTTTCATTGTCTTTATAAAAATTACATTTCATGTCACTCATATCAAAACTAATAAAATGTGTAGCCTTGAATTGGGATACAATGTTATGATTTTTTTTTATAGTCTTAAATCCTTAACTTCAAATATCTGGTCATCGTAAGTACTTTCTTTTAGGAATATACTTCACTATAATATGAAATTAACATTTGATTCACCAAATTGTCATCGATATAATTTTCTTCTTGATCAAATAAAATAACAATGATAATATTCTTTCTCTTTGAATTTTAATATTCCAAACCACACTTCAATTTTCTATGTTAGGAACTGTGTCTTCATTGTATTTATAAAAAATCCATTTTGTAAACCTTGGTTACCGCTTGAACTTCATGGCCTCTCACAATATATGATATACTGATATATGATATACTTATAGAAATAATAATAAAACGATAGCTAGATTCTTATTGTTTTTTGAGTTTTAAAGAGATTTAGGGTAAACATTTATTCAAAGTATAATGTTAAACAATCCCTTGGATAACTTATGTTGAAATATGTTTTTTTTTTTAATATATTTAAGAATATAAATACTTTCAATTATTTTTCTCTACAAGTCTTATCCTCAGCATATATCACTCCTTGAAAAAATTCTTCTAAGTAAAATGATAATGTATTTTTTCACCTAAAAAGATTTATTTGTTTTTTCTTGTAAATACCATGGAAAAATATTATGAGTTGTCAAAAAAGTGAACTCTTAAATTACCAATAGTAAAACCAATTATAAGACAATTTTTTTTTCAAATATATTTGGACAAATTCTCTTTTTACTTTCACATGCATTTTTTAATACTTGGATATATATATATAGCAACACCTTGGAATTAATTGAAGAAGTTTTACTTTCTTATATCTTTTTCATTTCTCCTTTTGCTTTATTCTCTCCTTTTTTTTTTAAATCCCATTGATAATTAAGTCTCACACACTCTATCATGGACCAACTAAATACCAAAAACACAAAGTAAGGCCAAATATCCATTTTAATAGTAATCATATATTATATTCAAATATACATCATTGTTTTTCTTGCATGCGTACAATAAATGTGCATATATACACATAGTGGATGATAAGTAGTGTCTTTGGCAAAGGCCATGACTTATCATCATTATTTATTACATATTAATGATTTCATAATCATTGTTTTAACTTTTACATGTATATTATTATTTAATACATAATCATTATTATGCTATAACTCTAATTGTGAATATGCTTAGGTATATCACATTTATCTTTCTTTTATACACTTTCCTTGTTATGTAAAAATTCCTTGAAATGGTATAATGAACCAAAGTACATGTAATCTACACAAAATGCGAACAGAGATTAAAACTCACAAAGAGATAATAAAGATGAGCTACAGAATAACTCATTAAATAATAGGAGAACATCTTCCAAATATCTCATACATTCATATATCCAAATCACATGTTCATCTTCCTAACATCTTCTAAATTGCCTCAAGGGACATCACAATCAAAAGTTAGACTTATCTTTTAAATCCCTTATTTGGAATTGTCATGCTATGTGACCTTGCACCTATTGTAACTCTAATTTTTTATTTTCTTACCTTGGAATCTGAAATTTTATCTTGTAATAACCTAGTTTTCCTTTTCTGTGATTCCATAGATTTCATTAAATCATGTTGTGTTAAAAACTTGATAATTTGACACTTTTTTGAAGAGTGAACTAGTACAATATGCCACAAGTATGTATATATATATATAGCCATCTAAAAATTTGCTACTTGAATTTTTTTTTTTAATTTAGAATAAAAATTGTAAGATCACTAGAAGGAGCCAAACTCAAAGATTGTCAGCTCTCTCATACAATTTTTATTGACCAAACACCTAAACTAGCATAAAAATAAAATAATTGTGTAATTCAAGGTCATGAGAAAAATAAAAATTAAATTAAAAACTATTTGCATTGAAAATGCAATCCTAAAATACCTCTTATTCTTTCCTTTTATAAAATAATTTATTTAACTAGTAAATATTAACAATACATTAACTTAGGCTCTCTAGAGATAGCTTATTTGGTAACTCATCTTATGTAAAGTTGTGTGAGTGATGATATAATTTATTTAAATCCCTCATGCATAAACTTATGTGTCATTCTTGGGGCAAGACAATTACACTTAAAAATTATAATGGTAGTGATTGAAATTAATCCCATATCTCAATTACTAATTCCTCTAATTATTTAGAAAAAAAAAAAAACAAAACAAAACATATCAATTTTAATTAAATAATATCTTTATAAAAAAATAAAACACTCTATAAAATTACATAAAATAAAATAATCTATCATCTAAAATAAATATTAAACACTCTATAAAATTACATAAAATAAAATAATCTATCATCTAAAATAAATATTAGAGTGATTTTCTTTTTAAAATATATAAAGCAAAAAAATCATAACCAGTGGCTTAAATATCCTCTAGAATACAAACATAAGGTAATTGTTTGAAAGTGGACATCCTTTCTTTGTTGGTTTACATGATATTGACTATGATATATATCTTTGCCATTAATTGTATTTACCTCCATTTAAAAATTAAAAAAACAAACACTGCAAACAAATAAATCCATTTTCCCACATGCTTGCAACTTTTGACTAAAATACTGAAGTTAATTGTTTTCCCACATGCTTGCATCTCTTGACTAAAATACTGCAGTTAATTGTATTTACCTCCATTTAAAAATTAACAAAACAAACACTTCAAACAGATAAATCCATTTTCCCACATGCTTGCATCTTTTGACTAAGATATTAAAGTTTTAGTTGCCATCATTGACTATGGTACAAAATGAGGTGTTTAAAATGTGCATTTAAATAGCCATATATAATTGACACAACGAATCATTTATAAATGGCATGTGTTTAATTAATTGAAGTAAATAATATTGTCTTATACATGTTTATATATTTATGTGAATACAAAATGCATATTAATATAAGTATAAGTATATGTTAACCAAAATGATTTATATATGCAAAATTTTTATTAAATTTAATCTCTTGATTTCTTTATTTTTATGAGATGTGAATTACATTTGCTTTAATAAATGAGTTTTTCTAAATAAGTTTCTAATTATGGTGATTTGTTGATTGATTGTAATTTTTTTTACATGTTTAATTTAAGTTAAATATAATAAATTATTAATGAATTTTATTGAAGTTTGTTGTGAAACAAATTCTATAAATAAAAATAAAAATTAAAGTATAGATTTTACTTTATGTTATAATGGATTATTCTTATTTGACATTCTTTGGCCTAAAAGATAGGATAATGAGATTTTATTTGCTCGTCTTATGATTCATTTTTAAGATTCTACTCAATAGAGAGAACTCACTCTTATTTTCTTGAGGTGATGCTTTTAAGTCTAGCCTTTAAGTACCCTCTTTCATATTGAATATTAGCTAGCAAGTACATTCTTACTTGAGTGAGTGAAGAAATGAATTGATTCTTTCTTTAAGCTAAAGATACAACAATGGTTCCTTCTCTCACTCAAGTACATAGTTCCTTCTTGATGGATAAGGAATGAACATGCACTCAAGTTTATGAGAGTACCAAGTTCATCCACCTAATGATATATAATATGTGGTGTTTATTTAGAGAACATGACTATTGATTTAGACCTTAACTTACCATCCATGGGTAACCTCTTTTCTCTAGATGGTTAGTTAGTAATTTGTACCATCATTTAAATAAAATAAATATAATAACTCATAATACAAAAAGAGAAAAGGAAGGTATTTTTAGTGGTCATCTTCTTGTTAGCACTTAATAGTCTTTGTAATTTTCTGATGCAATCCTAATAACATTCATTATATGTTTACATGAACAAAAAACTCGATTTCCATGTGCAATTAACAAGGAGAGACTTTTATCCCCACAGAGAGTGCATGAACAAGGCAATCAGCGTGACCTTGGGATGATGGCGTGCAAAATGTTGAAAATGCAACAAGATGATGGAGCTTAATGAAAAGAAGTCGCCTTCACTAAGTGGGCCCGCAGGCTATTTTTGGCGCAAAGTCTATTTTTAGACTATGTCTATTTTTAGACATATGGATCATGGTCTATGAGCTGCAGGATGCTATTTATGGATGATTGGTCGAGTTGGTAAAAATAGATGGAACTCTATTTTTAGACATTGGGCGGAATCTATTTTTAGACTGTCGAGCTAAAAATAGAACAGTCAAATATTATTAACCCTTAATAATATTTAGACTATAAACATTATCTTATCCTCTTGGAGCACTTAAGTTTGATGCTTGGATGTGGCACATGCAGCTGATAGAAGGAAATACGCTTTTCCTAAGGGTTAGTTGAGCTATTGCATGGTTGACTTCAGTTAGAACTCATGTGGCAGAGTTTGGTGGAGTTCATGAGACATTTGGTGGAGTTGTGTTCGGTTTAACTTAGTTGAACTAGTTGTATTTAGTCTAACTGATAAATACACTAGTGATGAGTGGTGTGAATTAATTATTAATTAATTCACTAATTATTAACTCATAAATCAACTAAAGAACACACCAGTTAACTGCAATGCATGGACAGTTCAGTGGAGACCAGTGTTAGAGTTGGGTGAAAGGGTGAGTCTACTATCAGTTGTGACTATAGTCAGGTATGAGATTTGCACACACATTGATTGAGATTTCAATGAGGATTGCGCAGTACAGGTTAGTGGGATTCGAACTTGGATCTCTGTCATTATTCATCTTGGATTGCTAAGAGAGGCAGTACTTTGTGGAGGAGATTTGAACCTGCGGATCTTGTTCATCTTGAGCTAGTTTTGTGTAGCATGTGAGATAGTGCTGAGAGTTGTGAGAAATTTGTGCTATATATTGTTACATATTCTCTATCATTATAATATATAGATAGTTGGGGGTTTTCAGCTATTGCTTTCCCCATTACATATTGTGTTGATATGTGTGCTTGATTATTGTTTTATGTGCTCATGCGACTGTTTCTATTTCCGCATATTGATGATCAATTGTAGAAGAGGTTATGTATCATGCATGAAGCTTAAATAGTGTGTAATCAGGATAATATCGGTGAATAATTCAGCTATTATTCAAATTTCTACATGGTATCAGAGCGAAAATTGATCATCGGATCTACTACAGTGATTACAATTTATTTCGGTAGACAGAGTCTGTAAGCGGGCCAGGTAGCCTCTGGATCCATCCTTTCTTTGAAAGGTGATATATCCAGTAAAAGCCCCTACAGTCGATCTCTGTGCTAGAAATACTTTGTTCTCACAGATCCAAAAGCAGTTGAGTTTTGAGCTTGGAATTCGAATTTTGCAGCAGTTTGTTTTCTTGGTGCCGGAGTTGAAATGTCTTTCAATGGTTTGCGACTCGAGTGTGCCCTTGAGGGCAGTTCGAATTATGTTGCATGGAAGGACAGAATGGAGGTGATATTAGATGATAACAGGCTGAAGGAGTTCATAGATGCTGAGGTCCCAAAGCCTACTGATGCTGCTCAAGTTGAGGCTTGGCAAAAGAAGATGGCGAAATGTCGAAGGATTATGTTAGAGGGCATGAAGGATCACATTGTATCCAGCCTGCATGGAAAAGCTTATCCATACTTGATGTGGAAAGCGTTGACAGATCTATTCCAGAGCAAGAGTGACCAGAGGAAGTTGGCGCTCAAGGATAAACTCAGAAACATTAAGATGGAGAAAGGCGACAGTATCGCCAAGTACCTCACGAAGTTCACCCAACGGTGGACGTGTGAGTCAAGTGTGGGGGTGACTGCCGATGATGAGATGACTTGTGACTCAGCTCTCCTTGGTCTTCCGAAGAGTTGGTATTCCTATCGTGACTGGCCAATGGTTGGAGAAATTTCCGTGGATGGGAGCGATTTTGGTCGCATCTCATGCAAGAGGAGATAAGGCGGAGTTAATTAGACTGACTCATCAAAGGCATCCGATGAAGAAAATTGCGCTTTGGTCGCCAAAGAAAAGAAGGGAAGAGTGAAAGCTTCTCATTCCGGTGCGAAAGGCAAGAAGTGTGACATGTCCAAGGTGAAGTGCTTTCATCGGTCACCAAAGATTTACATTATGCCATATGCCACAAATTGTCCGCGTAAGAAGAAAAACAAGCATATTGTTGGATTCCACAGCTTTACACTATCTCGCTGAGTCGGATTTTTCACTGATCGCATGCTTGGTCTCAAGTGTGATGGGATCAACATGGTTCTTGGACAGTGGTGCGTCTTTTCACATGACTGGAGATCGAGATTTGTTTTCAGATCTGGATGAGAAAGATCTTGGAGTGCACATCGAGATGGGCGATGATGGTAGATACAGTGCGACCGGTATCGGTATCATTTCCTTTGAGAGGGAGTCTGGTAAACCCTTCGTATTGAAGGAAGTATTGCATGTTCCAGGATTGATGAAGAATCGGGACTCATATGCATAAAAGTTGGAAGACAAGGGGTATGATGTGGTCTTCAGCGAGGGAAAGGCTTTCCTGCGTAGCAAGACAACTGGAGAAACCCGGAAGATAGGGGTTCGAGTCAAGAACCTTTATCAGTTGCAAGTAGATGGTTGCGCAGCAATGGCATGCAAGGTGGAAGGAGTGGTGAGCCAGGATGATGGCGAGTTGTGGCACCAGAGATTGGGCCACCTTCACCATGGAGCTTTGAAGATACTACAGCAGATTTCTACCGGGCTTCCTAAGGGCACTCTTGCGCAGTCAGATCAGTGCAAGGGGTGTACCTTGGGAAAATTTGTGAAAGCCACCTTTCACGAGAAGGATAGTCGTGCCACGACGATCCTTGAGAGAATCCACACAGACGTGTGTGGACCTTTCTCAGTAGCTTCGACAGCAAAGCACATGTACTATGTGATCTTTGTTGATGATTTTTCTCGGAAGTGCTGGATCTTCTTCATGCAGAAGAAGAGCGAGACATACTCAAAGTTCTGTGAGTTCAAGGCGCTGGTTGAGAAGGAATCGGGGAAGCATGTGAAGGCTCTTAGGAGTGACAATGGTGGTGAATTCATCTATGGTGAATTCAAGGACTTTTGCAGCGCAGAAGGAATTCAGAGAGAGCTCATAGCACCTCATAACCCACAACAGAATGGGGTTGTTGAGCGGAAGAACAGAACGATTGTGGGTGTTGCACGAGCGATGTTGCATGATCAGGGCCTACCCATTCACTTATGGGCAGAGGCATGCAATACTGCAGTATATGTGTAGAACCGTTGTCCTCACAAGATACTTGGCATGAGTACACCGAAGGAGGCGTTTTCTGGCAAGAGGCCTGATATTTCCCATTTGAGGATTTTTGGCTCACTTGTCTACATGCATGTGACGAAGGACGTCAGAGAGAAGCTGGATCTGACCGCAGAGGTTGGGATATTTTTGGGGTACACTGATATGCCCCACAACTATCATGTGTATTTTCCAGACAGTCGCAAGACTGTTGTGCGACGGGATATCAAATTTCAGGAGGAGAAAGCCATGCAGTGTTTGCTTGAGAGGGAGCCACACTTGCATGCAGATGAGGAGCTATTAGTTCTTAAGGATGAGCTTCAGGATGTGGATCAGCCACATGAGGAATTTCATGGAGTGGAAGAGACCACTCATGCAGCGCCAACCATCAGAGGGCGCAAGCGCACTACAGAAGCTGAGTGACTGGCTCAAGATGCAGAGAAGGTTGTAGGAGCACCTACAGCACAGCGCAGACAGAGACAAATAATGACGAGACAATCGGATACATGGCCTTGAGAAATGTGTCGTGATGTGGGAGCCATCCTCCTTCGAGGTGAAGCATGGAGGACCCCGCATGCAGATGCCATGGTGAAGAGTATGATTCGCATTTCAGAAATGGGCATGAGATTATCCCCATGACCGAGGGGAAATCAGTGGTGGGTTCGAGATGGATCTACAAAGTGAAGCAGGCGGCTGACGGGAGTGTGGAGAAGTACAAGGAAAGATTTGTTGCCCGTGGCTTCTCACAGATCGAGGGGATCGATTATGAGGAGACCTTTGCACCCGTCGCAAGGTACTCTTCCATACGGACGATCCTAGCTCTCTCAGCGCAGATGGGGTGGTACATCCATTAGATGGATGTGAAGACTGCATTTCTCAATGGAGTCATTGAGGAGGAGGTGTACATAGAGCAACCCGAAGGTTTCGAGATCTTCAGCAATGAGTCGCATGTGTGCAGACTCAAGAGAGCACTGTATGGGTTGAAACAAGCACCTCGTGCTTGGTACACACGGATAGACAGTTATTTCACCAGACTTGGATTCTCCAAGAGTGAGGCAGATCCTAACCTGTACCAGATTGTGGTGGAGGGTAAGTTGCTGATCATTGTACTTTATGTAGATGATTTGATTTTGACGGGTGATGAGATGTTGATACTTTCATGCAAGGAGGATCTTGCTAGAGAGTTTGAGATGAAGGACTTGGGCCTCCTTCATTATTTCCTCAGATTGGAAATTTGGTAGCGCAGTGGTGGACTGCTTGTTTCTCAGGGTAAGTATGCCCGGGAGATACTGGAGAAGTTCAACATGCATGGCTGCAAGCTTGTTGATACTCCTCTTTCTGGTGGTTGGAGGAAGGAGGATGCTACTTCAGCGGAGGTAGTGGATGCCACTGTTTATCGACAGTTGGTGGGGTCGCTTATGTATCTGGTCAATACACGACCCGATATATGCTATGCTGTTAACTAGCTTTCGCAAGCTATGGTTAAGCCTACCAAGCTCTTCTGGAAGGCAGGCAAGAATGTATTGCGTTATCTTAGAGGCACATCGGGATATGGCTTGTGGTAATGTAGTTGGAGATGAGGTGAAGCCGTGGTGGTCACGAATGACAAGGTGGAGCCTGGGCCGGGACGCGTAAAGAGCAATATCCGGAGGATCTTCAAGACGAGGCTGTACAAGTTAGCTTTGGTGATAAATCCAGAAGCAGAGATCTCTGGTGTGGGTACTCGCTCGCCAGGCCGAGCATATGGCGAAGCTTACGCATGCGAGGCCATATGGATGAGGGAGGGAGATCCCGGTCGGGTTGTTCGGGTCACACTTGAGCCTATCGTGATTTATTGTGATAACCAAAGTTGCATTAAACTCTCGGCTAATCCAGTATTTCATGATAGATCCAAACACATCGACATCAGGTACCATCATATCAGAGATTGTGTGCAGCGAGAATCATGTTACTTTCATATATTCCCACGGAGGATCAGGATGCTGATATCTTGACGAAGGCGCTCACCAGGAGAAAATTCGAATACCATAGAGGCAGGATAGGGGTTGCAGATAATCCATATCTTGTTGAGAGGGAGTGTTGAAAATGCAACAAGATGATGGAGCTTAGTGAAAAGAAGTTGCCTTCACTAAGTGGGCCCGTAGGCTATTTTTGGCGCAAAGTCTATTTTTAGACTATGTCTATTTTTAGACATATGGATCATGGTCTATGAGTTGCAGAATGCTATTTATGGATGATTGGTCGAGTTGGTAAAAATAGATGGACCTCTATTTTTAGACATTGGACGGTTTCTATTTTTAGACTGTCGGGCTAAAAATAGAACAGTCAAATATTATTAACCCTTAATAATATTTAGACTATAAACATTATCTTATCCTCTTGGAGCACTTCAGTTTGATGCTTGGATGTGGCACATGCAGCTGACAGAAGGAAATATGCTTTTCCTAAGGGTTAGTTGAGTTATTGCATGGTTGACTTCAGTTAGAACTCAAGTGGCAGAGTTTGGTGGAGTTGATGAGACAGTTGGTGGAGTTGTGTTCGGTTTAACTTAGTTGAACTAGTTGTATTTAGTCTAACTGATAAATACACTAGTGATGAGTGGTGTGAATTAATTATTAATTAATTCACTAATTATTAATTCATAAATCAACTAAAGAACACATCAGTTAACTGCAATGCATGGACAGTTCAGTGGAGACCAGTGTTAGAGGTGGGTGAAAGGGTGAGTCTACTATCAGTTGTGACTATGGCTGTGCATGAGATTTGCACACACATTGATTGAGATTGCCAATGAGGATTTTGCAGTACAAGCCAGTGGGATTTGAACTTGGATCTCATCATTATTCATCTTGGATTGCGCAGTAGAGGCAGGCAGACTTGTGGAGGAGATTTGAACCCGTGACTTGTTCATCTTCCGTGCTAGTTTGTGTGTAGCATGTGAGATAGTGCTGAGAGCTGTGAGAGCTTTGTGCTATGTATTGTTACATTTTCTCTATCATTATAATATACAGATAGTTGGGGGTTTTCAGCTATTTCTTTCCCCATTACATACTGTGTTGATATGTGTGCTTGATTATTGTTTTATGTGCGCATGCGACTGTTTCTATTTCCGCATATTGATGATCAATTGTAGAAGAGGTTATGTATTATGCATGAAGCTTAAATAGTGTGTAATCAGGATAATCTCGGTGAATAATTCAGCTATTATTCAAATTTCTACACAAAAACAATGAAGGATGTAGGTTTCCTCCACCTGGCAGCTTGTATGGCCACCTCGCCAGCATGAAAAATGAAGATCATTTGGCAAGTTAATGCCTACCACTATGAGGCAGAGCTGGTGTGTGTAGAGATTAAGGGAGGTACGACATCACTGATTTTTGCACAGTCGAGGAAGAGGGTTATTCATTATTGAAGCTTCTGGAATGCAATAGGATAATTATTTTGAGAACTGATGAGAAAGGGACTACCTTGTGAGCGGGGATCACCTTCAACTACATATAACCAATCAACCATGGTGGGAAGCAAACAACGTGGGTAGCTTTGGTATGATAAAATTGATTCATGGAATGAATGAGGCCATAGGAAATCATATAGATTATGCATATCAATTGCTTTGGCCTTCTCTTAGTACATATGTGATCCCCCACAACATATCCAACTCATTCAGGTTTGGTTTCTTTGTTCTAGGTCCCTACAATTTTTCCTCAACTCTATATCTCATCTCTTTTGGTTCACTGCCCTTCCCAGATATTATTAGTATTTGGGTTTCTCTCCCCATGTTGGGCTCTATTTATCTGGGTGGTCTGATCCTATCCTAATCCCCCCTCCCCTCTTTGAGTCTTTGATTTCCCCTTTCATGTCCCTAGCTTTCCCCTTGGCCTCCTACTCTTGTTGGCAATGTTGGCATTGATGTCAAATGGGCATGGTAATTTCAAATGTTATGTTGGTTAGTTCACACATATTATGTTGATTATTTCTTGTTAGGGTTGATTGTGTTGATTGCGTAATGTGCAAAGGTTTATCAAGTGTTGTGAAAGGCTTTGACTATTAACAAATGATGATTACATTGGTGATTGATTTTTTTTGTTTATCCTTCAAACACAACGAAGACATAGCAGCACATGAGAGTTGAAGAACAATGTTTAGCGTTGAAGAAATTTATATTTTCATTAAATATTATATACTAAATTTACATATTAAAGCCATATAATGCATGTTGGCTTATATTATTTCAAATTTTCTCAATATTACAAAACTCTTGAACTGAATTTTAGATTTTGAAATGAACACATAGATTGGGAACAACTCTAGAGGACCAAGTGATAACTCTCCAATTTGAATTACTGCATGGAATACAAACAATCAAAAAATCTTTGTATCTCAGAATGTAGGCTTCTGTGATTCATGATTAATAGTAAGAATTTTCTGGACTAAATCACATAGGATTTTTAAGTCAACGGGTTTTGAACCACTTATTGTGGTTCATCTTTAGGACATAGATGGATAGTTGAACTAGAGAATTAATATATAGTATAGATGCAACGACTAATCCCAAGAGTGAAGATATTTTATTAATTAATTAATATTTTATTAATTAATTTATTCAATTATCTATAAAAAATGTCATTTTGAAAAGAAAAAAGAAAAAAAGAGTTTTTGTGACTTGAGCATTTGCATGAGAGAGTTTTTGAACAACTTGGTAAGGAGAGAAGGGAAAGAGTAGAAAAAAAGTCACATATTTGAAGAAGAGAATTAGAGAGGATAAGCAACAGAAAATAGGACATCAATTTATTTTAGAACAAAGACAAAGACCAAGTAACCAGCAAATTTGATTTGTAATCTGATTGGGGGATTGTAGTCTCCTGTCAAGTTGTAGCTTGATAAAGAACATGTTGTAGCCTATTGAGGTAGGAGCCTCTTATGGGTTGTAGCCTATAGAAAAATTATGGGATTAGGAGCTTCCTTGAGGTTGCAGCCTCCTATAGGTTGGAGCCTACAAAACATTTGATGTAATATGGGAGTAAGAGCTTGCCTTCACATCACTTTCGTCCAAAAATTCATATTTTTCTCCCTTTATGGGTTTCCACTTATATCTGGTGTCTTCATGTGTTGCTTGTTGAATGTGTCACTTGTGTGAATGGTTTTGAATTCTGAATATGTACATATGTAAATATCTATCTCTAGTAATTGCAAAATAAATCATTAATAATTGGACATATACATAATCCATTAGCTGCATAAGAAGATATTTGAAAAAGGAGATTAAGTTGAGCTAAATAATTCAAAATATACAATTACTGATTCACCCCCCTCTTAGTAATTTCCAAGAATTTATAAACTTTAATCTTGTATTCATGGTCATTTCACTCATTAGGCTCATTCTCTTGCCTTTCTCCCCCTCTGCCTCAACCTCTCAAGCCTTCCTCCTGCCCTACTCTTCTCCTCTCTGCACATTTCCCAAAATTTTATGTAGCTCCTCCCCCTCTTTCCCATAACGTGGTTTACCCTGATCTCAACATAGCCATGCATTACCTATTTTGGACTGCTCGTTGAGGCAAGAGGGGAGGCACTCTGCTTCCACCTCCTCTCCATATTTTAGTCCCCCCTCTCTTCGGGGAAATTGTGCACAATGAGCTACCAGAGTAGCCATGGAATGGTATAGGGATATCATCCCTACAGCTGTCCAAAGAGAAATATATAATGTGGAGGAACAAATAAGATAATCTCGTAGGTACATTCTTGACACACACGTGGACCAGGAAACTAGAAAATGGATCCTAGATATTGGGAATTATACTAGAGATAGAGCTTATGCATACATCCAAATTGTCAACCTATATTGGCACACCAAGACTCTAATGGGAAGAGTCCTCACAGACAGGGTTGATAATTAGCAGGGAATTATCATCATCTACATGGTAGATCTAGTGGATAAAGTGGAAGGAATCAATAGGAAAATCACATTTATGACCAAAAGAATGACATGCATGGATCCCTCCACATCAAACTCATATGGATAGCCCTAGTGGCCAGGTCCGGTGGACAACATCGAAGAATGAAAGGCTACAAGGCACCTCTTCATTCCAATAATATAATTTCCATTGGTTTATTTTGCTATGTTTTCTATGTAGCACTACTAGCAGTTTTTATTTTTTTAGTTCGTCATATTATGAACAATATGAACAATTTCAAAATTTTGTATTTATGATATTGGTCTAGTTTCCCAAGCGGTAGATGAATATAGACAATTATTAATGTAAGCCCATATTTTTAGTAGTAATATAAATATTATGATTTTCAAAGGAAACAAAGAGAGATTTATAGCTAGGGAAAACCCTCACACTGAATAAAAACTCTATAATATTGTTAATCTCATAAGTAAAATGAAGCTTAACAATTACAAAAGTGACAATCCCAACTAGGGCACTTCACAACTATAATACAATGGAACCTTCAAGCCTTATGAGAGCAAATACTTTTGATGATTAAAACCAATTACAAGTGGTGGAAATTCTATCATATTATGGAAAATGGGAGTTGGAGTGACTTGTTACATTATTTACTTAGTAGTATATTATATGAACTAGAAGAAATAGAAGAAAACTCCTTTATAGTACTATTTTTCTTTAAAAATGGCTTACAACATGAATAAATTATGACAATTCAACTCCATGTAAAAGTCAACCTAACTACCATTTACATGCTTAAGCGGTTGTTACCAACAAGCTAGGTCTTAGAGATTTATTTATCTAACCAAAAGTCTTTAAAACTAATGAAAATGTTAAGGTTGTCATTGCCCATGATCACTTGCATTCACTCTGTTAATATAACCTTACACCATCAAATATTCAATCATCATGATTGACATCCACAGTTTGTTGTCAGAAAAATCTTTGTTAGTCACCTCATATGCCACTTATAACCTCCTTTGTCAACCTCCTCCTTCTTGGTCACCTCTTTTATCGACCCCCTTCTCTTTAGGTTTCCTTATCAATTTTCGCTCATTAACCTTCTCGTTTGAGTATACATAATCTGGTTAAGGCCAAATTATCCTTCCACCTTAGAATTTAACCATTTTCTTAGAAGCCAAAAAAACTACCTATTAATGGATCACTAAGTGCTTAGTACATAGATCTCTATTGATTTATTACAACAATTTTTAAATATAATCCTCTTAATATATGCACAATATATTACTCATAAATTTCAAAAATATAAAATCAGAATTTAGGCTTTTGTGATCCATATTATGAACCTTGAGAGATATTTAGGTAAAAATCACATAAAAGAACTTTTAGTCTACCTGTATCGAACCCTCTAGTGAGGACAAAATGAAGAACAAGATCATGACATTAGATTACATAGCTTATTAAATCAAATAGATGAAGTTATTGCGAGAGATACGATACATGTGTAAACATTTGAGTATAAGGCACATGTGTAGATGTAATGTGAGAAATGTAATGTAAGTAAAATTTGAAATGGAGTATATTTACGAACACTCAAAAAAGGGGTATGGTAAATAAGTAAAAATATAAATAAACCTGAGGTATGGTAAATAAAAAGCAAAATCTATTTTTATACTCTTTTTATACTTACTCCAAAGGTATGGTAAATAAATATAAATATAAATAAATTGGAGGTATGGTAAATAAATAAAATCTCTTTTTATACTTAGTCTAGAGGTATGGTAAATAAATAAAAATGTAAATATACTAGAGGTATGGTAAATAAATAAAATATATTTTTATATTTACTCCATAAACCTTCTTATATTTACTAAAAATAAAAAATGAGGTTTTATTTAGCTGAAGCCTATGGGCCAAATACCATGGAAAAAATTATTATTAATACCATGGGCTAAATACTATGGGTCAAATACCATATTTATAAAAGAGGTATGCAAATAAGTAAATATAAAATAGGTATACAAAGGTATAGTAAATACATAAAAATATATCAAATATGATTAGAAATCAACATCTAAGTATATACCAAGCCTATGGGCCAAATACCCTAGTAAATAAAAGAGGTATGGTAAATAAATATAAATATGAATAAACTTCTTATATTTACTCCATACTCCTCTTTATATTTACGAATACTAGAAAAGATGTTTTATTTAGGTGAAGCCTAAGGACCAAATACCCTAATATTAATATTAATATTATTATTAATTATAATATTCATATTATAATATTATAATATTAATATTATTAAATTTAATAAATTTGGATACCGAAATTTGGGTCTGAGTTCGCTACATGCATTGACTATCTTAGGTAAGCACCTAAAAGTAAATGTAAATGTAAAAGTAGTATTTAACATTTAAAATTTAAAATTTAATCTAATTAATCTAATGTCGACCTTAATGAAAAATCACTTCTCTGCCTAAATATATAAATTAAACTCAAATAAAGTGTCGAATTGTATTTGTGAGGAAGAATCTCTTAGTGCCAAGAGTGAAATAATATTTGTGAGAAAGGATTTTGGGAGTTGTGCGGAGTGGAAAATAATATTTGTGGGAAAGGATTTCACAATACGATCTACTTTGACTCCATGGATGCAATCATGTGTAATGAATCACTCTTACCACCAAATTAGAATGATTTAATTTCTTACTTGGACGAAAGACCACCAAATTAGAATGATTTAAGTGATTTCAAGAATCTATTTGTAAATGTGCAAAAACCAGCCTAGATCCATCTTAACTTCGGATCTATCAAACTCCTAGAGGGATAAAATCTTCAAACGTTTCCTCAAGTTTTGCAGGTTTGCACCTCTAGAGATTTGATCCCTCTAAGAGCTTGATAGATCCAGAGTTAAGATGGATCTAAGTTGGTTTAATCTAATGCCATGATCTTGTTTTTCATCCACACTAAAAAGTTATTTTAAGTGATTTTTATCAAAAAAATTCTCTCAACATACAATATAAAATCAATTAACAAAAATTACATTTTTAATTTTTACCTAACTTTCTAAATACATTTTTTTTTTTTTTACCTAACTTTCTAAATACATTTTTTAATTTTTCTAACTTTCTTTTTCATATATATTTTTAAACTAACATAAAATAATAATAATAACTATTTTACATATAATTCCAAAAAAAAAATATGGCAAATATAAAAAATTAATAATAATAACTATTTTACATATAATTCCAAAAAATATTTATAGCAAATATAAAAAATTGAAGTTATTCTCAATAAGATCTCATTGGGGAGCTACTAACATAGAATAACACCACATTATGAGCGTATACCACACGCTTTCTACCATGAAAGACCAAATTGGTGCAATGGACCACTTATTCAATCAATCAACTTTTGTGATTACAACTAGATTCGGTCTACGTGCGTCGCGTAACCTTCTAGTGAAGTTCTCTTTTTAATGTATTAGTGGGCGCCTTTACAATAATGTTTAGTAGGTATTTCTTGATGCGTTGACGACCCTATCCGATGGGCAGGAATAGATTGAACTTTACAATTTTTCAATATAATAAATATAAATGATTAATAATATACTTTTAATAAGTCAAATATAAACGATTACCAATACGTTATTATATCTATATGCTGATTTATAAAATATAAAATTTATAATAAATAATAATAATGTATAGAGAAAAATATTATATATATATATATATATATATATATATATATATATATATATAGAAGAATTAGTTTTTTTCATTTGAATTTATTAAAATCTAGAAATACCATTTCAAGAATTTTTTGTTGTTTAAAATATATTTTGTTAATTTATGCGACAACATTTAAACTCACCTTTAACATCTCTCGCTTTGATTTTGATTTAAAAAAAAAAAAAAAAACCATTTTATTTATAAATTAAACTACATCTATATTTAATATATAAATCATTATTTCTTTAATGATTTACATTTACACAAAATTAAATTTATCTTTTTTTTTCACTTAAATAGATGTTAATGTTTAAAAAGTTTAAATAAAATAAAAAAATATAAATTTTATATTAAAATGTTAGTATCTTTTTATTATAACTTAAAATAGTTTTTAATAACTAAAATTATATATATTGATAGATAGGTATTATATATCTCTATGATAAATAATAATACATATTAGTTAAGCTCATGGGGTGTAGAGTACAGAGTGATGGGGTGTATTATTATGATTCTTTGTGATGTGAAGGTAGCTGGTTAGAAACTCCATGGGAAAAAATCCACCCATGTTAAGGGCTGGTGTGGCCCAAAAGGAGTGGGATCCCATGTGATTTTGACTGTTTAGAAGCCCATAGGTTGCAATTTCTCTAGCCAAAGGTTAAGCTTGTAGTCATCTCAGAACTCACACAATTTAGCAATATGTGTGTGTGTGGGAGAGTGTGTGTGTTTAAGAGGCAATTTAAGAGAAAATGCTTTTCATTTTCAACCCTCTTAGTATCGCAAAGGTGGCAGATTCTTTAGCCCCATGGTATTTTCGGAATATCCTCCTTAGAGAAGATGAATTTCCAAAAATAACATGTAGTTCTTAATAAATATATTATTATATCAACTTTTGAACCTTGAATAAATCAATTTACCCTAAATACAATCTTAGGAAAGAGAGAAAGTACCTAATAAATTTTCATATGTATATATAATAATGAATAAAAAAGTTAATAAATGGTTAATAGTCTCACATAAATAATAAATATAGAAATATGATGTTTGATAATTTGTTTTTCCTATTTTTTAAACATTCTCTCCTTCATTGATTTAACTATTGAAACCTTTTGTAAAGGCATTGATAAATGGTTAATTACATACCCAAATAAGGAAATGTCTACATTTAACTCAAAAATTTCTTATTCATATGGTTGGAAAATACTATTGAAAGACTATTAATCTAAACCATATGCATAGACAAATTTTAAAAGTTGACTTTGAAAGACTATTTATCTCAGCCATATGCATAAACAACTTTTAAGAATTGACTATGAGGTAATCAAATACCCCTTATTTTTTATGAGTTTCATTTAATGAATATATATAAATTGGTTTTTCCTCTTTTTCAAACATCCTTCCCTTGACATCCTCCCCTTCATTGATTTAACTATTGAAACCTTTATAAAGATATTAATAAATGGTTAATTACATACCCATAAATAAATAAACAGTGTCTATACCTCACTCAAAAATATCTTATTCATATAGTTGAAATATACTCTTGAAAGACTATTTATCTAAGCCATATGCAATTATTTGAAAGTGAACATCCTTTCTTTGTTGGTTTACATAATATTAACTATGATACATATCTTTGTCATTAATTGCATTTACCACCATTTTAAAATGAACAAAATAAACATTGCAAACAAATAAATCCATTTTCCCACGTGCTTGCATCTTTTGACTAAGATACTGAAGTTTTGGTTTCCATTATTGAATATGGTACAAAATGAGGTGTTTAAAATGTGCATTTAAATAGCTATATATAATTGACACAACAATAGTTTATAAATTGCATGTGCTCAATTCATTGAAGCAAGGGTTAAATTTGACGGGTCTCCTTACCCATCATACCATCATAGAATTTTTTTTAAGACAATCTTTTTCTTTTCTTTTTTCTAAGTAAAACTATTCTATTAAGCAGTCAAACTAGAGTTACAATTCTAATCCTCGGGCATGGAGGAATCCATGGCTGAGGGAATAAGCAGAGCACTACTGTCCAAAACTAGACTATCCCGAGAGGGAAAACCAACCTTTAGAGTCCAACCATTACAGGCTGCCCATTTCGGGAAACCAGTCTTAACAACAGTACAAAAATATATAAAAAGGACTAAGCATAGATAGCATAAAAACCATTAAACGACAAAATTCGAGGGGAAAATTCTAAGGCGATTATTCATGCAAGTCGCTGGGGGGAGGTGATTCTTCGACAATCCTGCAAATGTATCCATAGTCTAGAGCGTTCGAGCCTTGGTCCGCTTCCTCATGTGGCCTAAGCGGAGAAGAAGGACGTCTAAGGCGTTCCTCCGAAGTGTCCCGAGCTGCGCAAACCTGCATGAAGGCTGAGTTGTCCTGAGCGACCATCAAGGTGCTCTCTTCTTTCGTCGAGGGGGAGCCCGAATGGAGCGGCCTCGAGAGCCTCAGCTCCGCCTTCGTCTCAAAATCATTGTCTTTTGAAGTGGAGCTTGAAGCAGGCTTCACAGGAAGTGCTTTCATTTTGCGGGGGAGGGAGACGGGCTCGGCAGCAATGGTGGATTTGTGGGCTCTCTTCTTGCAGCGGGAGGAGGAGGGAGGAACATAGGAGCTAGGGAAGTGCTCGGGACAGGCTGAAGGGTCAGAGAACACCGCGGGAGGCGAGGCTAGAGTGGGGAAGGAGGGCACCACGTCCACCATATCCCAATCTGCAGGAAGGTTCAAATTTGGATGGAGAGCCATCGAAAGAGGGGGGCGCGAAGGAAGGCCTCTTCCCCCCGCCCTTCTGCTATGTTACCGTTGGCTCCACGGCATCTTAGTGGCCTTAGGTAAAGCGCGGTATTGATATGGAGATGAAACAGGAGACGGAGCCCAAAGGCTTCGCGCCAGAGCCAGGGGATGCCGGAGCCACACAAGCGCAGGGAAGGCAAGCAGAGCAGGCAGGGGAGCCAAGGGAGGAGCGGGAATGGAAATCATCATCGTGCAAGAGGGAGTAAAAACATAGGATGTGGAGTACGTCGAAATGGAGGTAGCGCATGGGGATTTAAAGCCCAGCCCACGCGAGGAGTTAAGGCGTTGGGTTTCCCCAGGCCGTGTCACATGGGCGTGCCGTGTGGTGAGCCACATGGTCGCCCCGTGTACTCAATTGAAACTATATGGCACCCACATCCGGGGAAGACAACCTTATTTTTAAATGGCTCTTCATATCACTTTTAATATTTCCTTATACCAGTTTCATCTAAAAGCAAAAAATACAATGTATACCTACAAATATTGAAATGAATGCAGATAAACTTTGAAGGGATTAGGGTGAAAAACAACGTGTCATTGCTAAAAATAAATTTTCAAAGTTACATTTTTAATTAAATTTATTTTCCAGAAAATCTAACATTTTAGTTTAAATTTCAATAATATTTTGCTAAAATGATGTCTAACCTGTGGATATTAGATATTCTCAATAAAGGTTGTAAAATTAAAGTAAAAGCAAATTGAACTTACTGAAGTTAAGATGAAGCCTTTCCTAGAGAAGAGTATGCTACTCAGTCTCAGTTAAAGGAGGAGCCAATTCCATGGAGGAGGGAAAATATTTCATTGTGAGAAAATTACAAGAAGCTTTGTTAAAAAAATGTCTACACTCCAAATATTAGATTTTTCCTGTATAGATTATTCAAATATATTAAAATCTACTCAAACGTACTTGAGTTTAGGTGTACTCATGATTCGGATGTGATAGGGTTGGAACAATAGTCCAAGTGATTTTTAATATGAAGCATTGATCAAATATTTAACCAAATAGTGATAACAGAAAAATACTAATCAAGACTTTATTAAATTAGGCATATGATTGTTCATTCACTAAATACATATTGATAGACTTGATGAAGAAATTGGAATATAAAGACTCTCACTAAGCTATAACTCACTCACATAAATAAAACAATTATTTCTATAAACATCATCTTGAAACTCACTCCATAATTTTAATTTCCCTATTATATTTAAATCTCTAGCTTAATGGGGAAATGAATTATTTACAAATCATAACAATAACTTAAAATAAAATGTATAACATAAAAAACATGCCCACTTCTAAAGTGTCATATAGGAATGTATAACATAAAAAACATACCCACTTCTAAAGCATCATCTAGGCTTACAAAATGTGACCAGGGTAAATCCATTTTAACTTTAGGTCCACCAAGCTTGAAAGGGTTCAAATTTCTCTTCACTGAGTGAAAAGAGGTTTGCATCACAAGATATTTGATATATCTCTCTGCCTTTGGTAGATCCTAAGTTAAGATCGATCTAGGTTGGTTTAATTTTACCTTTAAATATATTATGTTCCACATGAATACCATGGGTCAATACCATGGGTTCTCATACCATGTGCCAATACCATGGGTGAATAGCATGAAATTAATTTTATTTAAATGTTATTTTTTATTTATTTTATTATATTTTGATGGAGTAAAAATGTTTTCACATAGTGTGGTTTTTATATTTAGGGATAAACAAAAAATTACATTACATTACAACCAAACTATAGCAGAAATGGAAATGGTGACCATGTGAGGCTTTTGATTTAATTATCCTTAATTATATTAAAATTAAATTGTAATCTTATCTCATAACAACTTGTAATAGTTAACTAAGTGTGATATACTTAGCTCAATAATTTAGAGTTGAGGGTCAAAGGATAGGCATGTAGAGTGATTCTATTATTTACAGGTCCAGTTGTAGCACTAGTGTGGTGTGAGTGTGATCAGTTAACTCACATTAATTGAGTTAAAATCAGTTTAACTAGTTCTAATTGATTGATGAGATAGTGGAAGATCAAGTGAATTAAAATAGATTTAATTCACAAGTAGTGATCTACCAAGTAACTGATGATTCACTATTAATAACTACATGCATGCCAATTCTGATAGATACCCAGTTGAGACAAAGGTTAAAAACAAGTAAACTATCAGTTGTATTTTTGGCGAACTACCCAGGTGCAGTTATAAAGTCAGAGGAAGGCTCCATAGGGATTGCACACTCAAGGAAGGTTGATTATCCTATTTAATCAGGATTAATTGCCTAGGTATTGCGTGAGCAAGGCTAGGCTAAGAAGGGGCTGAGAATTGGTTGTGTGTTGGTCAATTTTGGCTGAGAATTGCTAGTCAATTTTGAGCAGGATCAAGGTGAGACAATCAGTAGAGTGCAGGATTTTCTCGGTGTGATAAAGCATTGTATTGTTTCATGAGTATTTGGCTATGTACAATATATGATAGAGGGGTTCTGAGCAGGTGCTTTCCCCAAGAACATCGAGTGTTGTGTGATTGATAATTTCTTTCTCTTACTTTCATGTGATTGAGCGATCGTGTTTTATATTCTGCAAATATAGTAGAAGGATTCAGTATCTTATTTTAGTACATTACATGATCGGATTGAATCCATTGGTATAGAGTTTCTATATATTTCTACATGGTATCAGAGTTTTGTTAGAGATTTTCTACATGGTATCAGAGCTATGTTAGAGATTTTCTACATGGTATCGGAGCGCCGGGAATCACAATAGTGGAGAAGAAATTGAGTTTGTGTTGAACAGTATTCAAATTTGTAGATACATTCTTTGGAGCTAGAAGCATATCAAGATGTATTTCAATGGCTTGAGACTCGAATATGAACTCAAGGCCAGTTCAAATTATATTACATGGAAGGACATGATGGAGGCAATGTTGGAGGACAATGGGTTGAAGGAATTCATAGATAATGATATTCCCAAGCCCGCAACAGCAAATGCCCAACTTCTTGATGCATGGCAGAAGAAGGTAGAAAAGTTGAGGAGGAACTTGTTGGAGGGAGTTCGAGATCATATGTCTCGAGTCTCCATGGGAAGGTGACTCCATATTCTATTTTGAAGGCCTTGACAGATCTGTTTCAGAACAAAAACAACCAAAGGAAGTTGGCACTGAATGACAAGCTCAGAAAGATCAAGAAGGAGGAGGGCGATATGGTACCAACATACTTGGTGAAGTTCACTCAATGTCGAGATGAGCTTGGAAGTGTTGGTGTGACCGTAGCCCATGATGACTTGGTGATTCTAGCACTTCTAGGCCTTCCCAAGAGCTGGCATAGTTACCAAGACTCTATGAATGGGAGGGAGAAGTTACCAGATTGTGAGCGACTATGGTCGGATTTGGTAATAGAAGAGATAAGGCGGAGCACCAAAGACGGGACCCCAGCACCAACAAAGTAGAAGACTGTGTTAGTGGGAAAACAAAATAAGGCCAAGGGAAAGAAATCCCAAGGTGAAGAGGGCAAGATAGACTTGTCCAAGATAAGATGTTTTCACTATCACGAGCATTGGCACTATGCTTCGAATTTTCCACAGAATAAGACAAGTAAGAGAGATCCTGCAGTTGCAGCGGGTGAAGCACCGGCTTCATAGTTCAAGCTTGATTTTACTCTCATTGCATGCATGGCCAGCACTACAATGGGATGCATGTGGTATCTAGACAGTAGTGCCTCGTTCCATATGACAGGGAATAGAGATCTCTTTAGTGACTTGGTGGAGAACGACCTCTAGCAAAACATAGAGTTTGGAGATGACGGGAGGTATAGCACGACCGACATAGGTACAATTACCTTTTGGAGGGAGTCTAGCTCCCCTCTCATACTAGCATATGTTTTGTATGTTCTAGGCCTTAGGAAGAATCTTGTCTCTGTAGCGATATTGGAAGACTGTGGTTATGAGGTGATGTTTAGAAAAGGAAAGGTGTTCCATAAACACATAGCCACGGGACAAGTGAAGCAGATCGGTTCAAGAGTCAAGAACTTGTATGCTCTCAAATTTGAGGATGCATGTAAGGCTTTGAGGAGAAAAGCAGTGGTTAATGACTTGGTGGTTGAGAGGGAGAAATTATCTCTCAACATGCAGCCTCAACGACAGTCTTAGAAATTTGTGGAGCAGCCACAATTGGAGAAGTAGAGAGGAGACTGAGTGGAAGAGTCCACTCAAGCAGAGATCTCCAGGAGGGGGAAATTTTGAGCTAGAATGGCAGAGGGAGTACATGAAGCTATACCTCAAGGTGTGAGGTGGGGCAATGTGCAGATTTGACCCCAAGAAGAAATTTGGGCAGGGTCCATTGAGATGATGTGTCTCATGGATAGAACCTAGCTACAAGGAGCCCATAGTACAACAGTAGCAAGAAGGATAGGTAGATTGATGTAGTTAGATGTCAGAAAGACATAAATCAGAGTGAAAGGTGTCAGATAATAGAGTGCAGATCAGAGTTGGCAGCAGTACAGAGAGCATAGATGCAGATGTCAACAACATCGTAGAGAGTCCAGTAAACATGTCATTAGGGGAATTTTGAGGTCTAAAATGGGCCTCCTAAGAAAAATGTACAACCAAAATAAAATTTATAAGAACCAATAGGATTCAAGATGATGATGTCAACCATGGGGGTTGATTTACCATTTTTGGAGTAAAAAAGTAAAAATAATAAAAAATAATAAAATAATAAAACTACGTTTTCAACTCGTATTTTCAACTTATCTCCCTAATTTTTTACTCAAATTTCGAGAGGGAGTACTCGTTGGATGCAAAATTTAATTCCTCATCCAAAGAGTACCCATGTTGCATACTTTTGATGGACCATTCTATACCATAAAGAAGAAATACATGAAAAAAATTGACTGTAATCACATTTTTCATGTAGCAGGGTCTATCAAAAGTATGCAAAATGGGTACTCCTTGGATGAGGAATTAAATTATGCATCCAACGAGTGTTTCCACTCGAAATTGGGGTGAACCCATAGGGAGATAAGTTTAAAATACGAGTTGAAAAAATAGTTTATTCTTTTTTTCCCTCTAAAATTTGATGATGTAATCTAATCTTATTTTATTATTTCCTTAGAAGGCCAATTTTAGACATCAAAATTCCCCTAATGGAAGTAGCTAGCAGCAGTAAGAAGACTCTGATGACAGATGCATTATACTAATTCAGTTGTTTGGAGGCTATTTAGTTTCAGGAGAGTTGCATGTGCAAAAAACAGTAGAGCAGTGTTGTATGCAAGAACATTCCAAAGGTACGGGATCGGGACAGATTGATTCCTTTCTTGTTGAGAAGGAGTGTTGAAATTTGCAACAAGAAACAGTGAAATTGGCATCCATAAACAAAATCTAGAAAATGGCACCAAGAAAAGGTTACCATGTGAGGCTTTTGATTTAATTATCCTTAATTAAATTAAAAGTTTATTGTAATCTTATCTCATAACAACTTGTAATAGTTAACTAAGTGTGATAGACTTAGTTAGCTCAAGAATTTCGAGTTGAGGGTAAAAGGATAGGCATGTAGAGTGATTCTATTATTTACAGGGGCCAGTTGCAGTTGTAGCACTAGTGTGGTGTGAGTGTGATCAGTTAACTCACATTAAATGAGTTAAAATCAGATTAACTAGTTCTAACTGATTGATGAGCTAGTGGAAGATCAAGTGAATTAAAATAGATTTAATTCACAAGTATTGATCTACCAAGTAACTGATGATTTACTATTAATAGTTGCACGCGTGTTAATTCTGATGGAGAACCAGTTGAGACAAAGGTTAAAGACAAGTAAACTATCATTTGTATTTTTGGTGAACTGCCCAAGTGCAGTTATAAAGT